>ML779224.1:1297577-1322602 GCA_009831015.1 Picea engelmannii
CCTAAGAAGGGTCTTTTGCCATGGCACTGACTGTTTGGTCCCAGACCAAATACCCCAGGAGTGCACTGGGGGCCCTAGATCTCGTCTAGGGTCTTAGCCATCCTCCAGGAGAATGGCTCTCGCAACTGCTTATAAATTTAACAACTAACATTCCCCCTTAATGGTCATTCCACAAACTACAACAAACTTATCTCTAAATTTGAAACACTTATCTGAACTGAGTGGCTTGCTGAGAATGTCTGCAATCTACTCTTGTGTGGTACAATATTGTACTTCAACTTCTTCATCTTCTACAAGCTACTGAATGAAATGACAATGTACTTCTTCATCTTCTACAAGCTACTGGATGAAATGACAATGTACTTCTATGTTTGGTATGATCATGATGTATTGGATTCTTCACTAGTTTTATAACACCTTGATTGTCACAAAAAAGAACTATTGGTCCAATCTGTTCCATCATTATATCTACACGTATTCTCTTAAGCCGAACTGCCTCACATGCCCCTTTTCACTGCTGCCCTATACTCTGCCTCAGCAGAAGAAAGTGAACTGGGATGTTGTTTCTTGCTCACCCATGAAATTGCACATGTTCAAAGACTGAACACACAACCTGTTCCTGATTTTCAATCATCCACAGATCCTCCACCATCAAAATCTGAATAGCCAACCAAATGAGGATCTTCATTTTTGCCATATATTATTCCAAAATCTATTGTTCCTTTGACATATCTCAAAACCATTTTTGTTGTTGTCCAATACTCTACTTTGGATTTGTCATTAACCTGGATATGTACTTAACTGCAAAACAAAGATCAGGTATAGTGTTTGTAAGATAAACCAAATTCCCTACTAGTTTCCTATATAAACAAACTCATTTGTTTATATTGAATCTAAATTTGGCAAAAATTCAGCCCTTTTTCCATAGGTGTCAATGAAATTTGACAATCAACCATCCTAGGCCTATCTAACAGCCCTTTTGCATACTTAGTTTGTAAAGCAAAACATACTGATTAATCTGCCAAACTTCTACACCTAAACAATAATGTAGGAGGTCTAAAGTTTGTCATGTCAAAAGTGAAACATGGATCAAATTTTATGTATTCGCACCAAGTGTACCTTTTAATCCAATTGACCTATGTTTGAGCTCATTTTTGGACATTTATAAAATTAGCTTATCTTATCATGGTAATTGCTCCAACCTCACTACGTGTGATGATGATGTCATCTACATATATCACCAAAATCAACACATCACCATCCTCATTTTTGACATAGAGATTGGAATTAAAAAAGCTTCATCTATATCCACTATCTCTCAAATATTTGTCAATTTATATGTACCAAGCTCTAAGAGCTTGCTGGAGACCATAGATAGTTTAAACAAAACTGCATAGCAAATGTTCATTTCTCAGACCTTGAAACCCCTAAGGTTGGTACATATAAACTTCTTCCTCCAAATAACCAGTGGGGAAGGCGCTCTTAACATCCATTTAGTAAATATTCCAGCCAAAATGTGCAACAAGAGATAGAACTAACTTGATCATGACCAACTGGGCAGTTGGGGCGAAAGTCTCATCATATTCTATCCCTTCTACTGATCAAAGCCCTTTGTGAGGAGCCTTGCTTTATGTTTGTCAAGTGTCCAACCCATTTGCAGCCAATGGATTTTCCTATCCACTAGTAAATCTTACAACACCCAAATCCGATTCTTCATTAGGGCGTATTATTCTACTTACATGGCTCTCCCCCATTCCAGTCACCCCTTAGCTTCTTCATAATTATGAGGTTCAAAAGAATGTCGAATGTTAGCCATTATTGCCTAATCACATAAACAGATTTCTTACCTCCTCTTCTCAATGATCTTCCTTCCTCCCCCGGTTTGGGAATCTCATCCTAGTGAACATCATCAAACGTCCCATAGAACCATTTGGACATTTCTTCCCTTCCTGATTCTGCACTCGCGCTGATATCTTGCTGATCTGGACTAATTTCAGCAGCAATATGACTGAAATATTCATGAAGATCATTCCTAGAGGTTTGTCCTACCTCATGATTTGCAGCCCTATTCAAAACAGCTGATTTCTCAACAATATCACAGCCATCTGCAATCAATTTCAGATCTGATTTTTGGTCTGAGTTAGAGGAAAACAAGTTTTCATTTTCATCAATCACAACATCTTGGCCAAAACTACCTTTGTCAGCTTCAATATCAACCAATTTATAAGCCTTATAGTAGTCCTATACCTTGTAAACACCAAATTCTGGCATTTTGAATCCAATTCATTGTGCTTCTCATAAGGAACCCTTGCATAAGCCACTGAACCAAAAACCTTGAGATGACTTACCTAAGGCTTCTTACTAGAGCAAACCTTTTCTAGAGTCATAGTTGTGACCACCTTTGTGAGAAACCTATGGAGCAAATATACAGTTGTGTGAACAACTTCTGCCCGATACTGGTTAAGAACAGATTTGTTCTCTAACATGCATCTTGCCATCTCCATAACAGTGAGATTCCATCTCTCTACAACCCCATTCTACTACAGGGTATAAGATGTGGTATATTGTCTCTGTGTACCCTCTTGATTACAAAAATTGGCAAAGCTATGAGAACAAAACTTAACACCATTATCAATCCTAAGAAATCTGATGCTTCTCCCTGATTGCTTCACAACCATAGCTTTAAACTTTTTTAATTCGTCAAACACATCAAATTCTTGTTTTAGGAAATACACTCACATCTTTCTGGAATAATCAACTACAAGCAACAAAAAATACCTTGCACCGTAGATTGATGATGTCTTCAATGGGCCACAAATATCCGCATGGATCAACTCAAGAACTACTTTGGCTCTCCAAGCCTCTAAGATTGATGAGAACCTACTTAATTTGAGCTTCACCAAGGCTGTTGCTAATCCCAATCTTTATTATGTATTTGATAGATTTGATCTGTTTGTCTTGGTCCTGTAAGAAGATGACCCGATACCTACAAGTAGTACTAAGAAACTCATTGTATGGTGCAAGATAGAGTTGGCATGCAAGTTTGACATGAAGGACATCAGTCTCATGCATTATTTTCTCAGTCTACAGGTTTGGCAAGGTATGGGCGAGGTCTTCCTTGGACAGGGGAAGTACAAGATGGAGATTCTGAAGAGATTTCAAATGATGGATTGTAAACCCTTGGCCACTCCTATGGCTCCAAACCTGAAGTTACAGGCTGATTTAGATTCAGATTTGGTAGATCCCTCTTTATACAGGTAGTTAACTGGTTCCCTTACATATCTAATGAATACCATGCCTGATATTTGTTTTGCAATGAACACTTTGAGCCAGTACATGGTTGAGCCGAGGGGTATTCACTAGGTTTCTGCAAAGTATGTGCTCCAAACTTGAAGGGCACATTTCATTGTGGTCTGAGGTATGTGGGAGATGGTGATTTGGTGCTGCATTTCTGTTCATTCTGACTGGGCAGAAGACCAGGTGGTAGTAAGAGTACTTCAGGATTCTGTTTCAATTTGGGTTCAGGTATGATATTCTGGTTCAGCAGGAAGTAGGCAGCGTGCCAGTTCAGGAGAGACAGACTATATGGCAGCTAGTTCTGCCGGTTGTGAGGCCATCTGGCTTTGCAAATTGATAGTAAAGTTGACCAGACAAAGATTGGAGACTACTTTGATATATTGTGACAATCAGAGTTGTATCAAACTCTCTAAGAATCCAATGTTTCAAGATTGCTCCAAGCATATAGCTATACAGTACAATTTCCTAAGAGACAAAGTTCAGAAAAGAGAAGTAGCTCTTGAGTAGGTTCCTTCAGATTTGCAAGTTGCAGATATTTTGATGAAGCCCCTGGCTACGAGGAAGTTTGAGATACTCAAGGAGAGATTAGGCTTGATGGAGAACAGTTTCCTCGCAAAGAGGGAGTGTTAGAGGTTTTACCTTGATTGCCCATTTACTTTTCTCTAGCATGGCGCAGAGTGATTACAAATCCCTTGCCTCGTGTCATGAGCAGCATTCATGGCAAATTGAGGCACACTGTTTAGCAGCAGCCAGTGTGAATGAGGGCACAGCACTAGCTTGCCTTGGGTGTTACAGCACTAGCTTGCCTTGGTTGTTACACTGCAATTATGTAGGGGAAAGAGAGAGAGAGAGAAGGTGCATGCATGCACCAGCCTCATCCACTCCTGATTTTAGAATTATTGTTCCAGAATTAGGTTTCCTGACTTAGATAGATGCCTTTTCTATTTCGAAATTTGATTTTCTGTTTTTAGATTCCAGTGTATGAGTTATAGTATTTTCTAGGTTTAGAATGTGGTGCATTATGCTAAGAGGTGGTGCATGCCTCTATGCATGCTTATCTCTCTTAGTGAGCGTTCTTTTCTAGGAAACTTTCTCCATGCAGGCTGAGCGCACCTTCCTAGACTAAGTTAGAGTTAGGTTTTGACTATTTCAATCTAGGTGCACTTTTGGATATGTACATATGCAATGTAACCCTAAATTAGCCTATTATATAAAGGAGATGAAGGGCACACCATTGTGTTGGTAGCATATTTCATTTTTGAGCTTTGGTAGTGTAATTCTTCTTTCAGTTTTCAATAGAAGATAGATGCAGTTTTGGGAGTTTAGTTTTGTGTTTTGCTGTTTGTATTTCCAGAAATATGTGTTTGTAGATTAAGGTATTCAAAATTTGCTGTTTTGGTTGGAGGTTTTAATTTTTTAACTACCTAGTGTTTAGATTATTTTTCTGAGTGCAGAATCTGCTTACCATGATCTGAAATTTTACACCCTCAACCAAGGTCACATTATAGCTCAGATCTACAGGTAGTTGGGAGACCACCTTCTCTTTAGGAGTTGAATGAATATCGGGAGTAATTCTCTGCTAGAAGGAACCTACATATTATTTGATTAGGATGAATGGTTTGGATGTGTATATCTCTTATTAGTAAAACATGGGCATTGAAACCACTTCGTTGCGCACTCCTTTCAAGGAAGTGGGTGGTGGTTGGTTAGTTAATAGTTGGAAATGGAAAGGATTTCATGTGTAAAGTGAGAAACAACTCATTAAAAGGGTGGATAATTTTAATGAAATAGAATGCATTCTTCTTGGTTCTCGTGCAAAATGAGTATTTTGGTTATGAGAATGTGTTGAATGTTAGAATAGAGCTAGATACTGCATCTTTCCGTTGATTGACAGGTCGTTAGGCACTTTGGATCCTCTGTACTCTGGATATAACATGTATGGGTGGGATGCCAACACAGAAGTTGAGGTTCTAACCAAAGGCAATAAAATTTGCATCAATCTAAGCTACTGTAATATTGAGGTAGAAGGATACTTTAGTCATTGACACCCTTCAAGGTAAAATCAACGAACGTGTTCATTGTTCCTACAGAACAAAGCTGACTGGATTGGCCAAGCAACTGCCAATCTAAATGTAATCTACAGACACATAAGAAGAGCTGCCAATACAGTGGCAGACTGGCTCGCCAACATGGCACAGTGGACAAGAAGCATGATCTATGAATGTTGGAAGTTAGGGAATAACTTAAAGAAAATGATAGTCTGGTGGGCTAGCTCGAGTGGTTGAGTGCATTGAGCTTCATGCAGGAGGTCTTGGGGTCAATCCGTCAGGCTGGCTGCCTCTGTTGCGTGCCTCACTCAATCTCCGTACTGGGTTATGTGCCCTAATCAACACGAAAGAATTTGCACTGGGAACCATTCATGAAATTCAGAGAAGTGCCCGGAAGTTTCCGGGCAAGTTTTTTCTTGGAAAAAAAAAATTATGAAGGAAACTAGGGGGTGAAAAGATAATTTACACCACCTCTTCGCTTAGGTCTCCAATGCTGCACAAAAGATCCAGGGAACCCCTCTCTCTCAGATGGCCACATCCCAATATAAGACATGCAGTTATCTGCTATGGGTCACTACCATTATCATTTTCTTGTTTTAAGACTTACAAGTTTAAAACCAGTGATCAGTGTCAGTGAATCTGTTTTTTGTATTTAGACTCGGTCAGTCATAGGTTTTTTTTAATAAAGTCTCCGTCAGACAGTATATTAGACGTAATAGGAGTCAGGATGTATAGTTTGAAAGAACTATAACACGCATCTCGTCATTTTTTCGACAGATACTCAAATATGTGATTATCAATGAATTATCGGTTTTGCTATGTAATTTTCAGTGCAACCTATTAATAAAAATCTCGGGGCCAAAAAACAACTTGGATAACAATTGAACATCAAAATTTTACTGCAATCCACTGCCCAGCGAAACCATACTGTTTGGAGATCGTGAAAGTGAGCTGTTCGATTCTTGTGTATTCTGCATATATATTTCGCAGAAAAAACCGGAAAAAAAATAGATGAGTTACCTAATTTAGTGAGCAGAATAGAAAGAACGAGACCCACTGGACCTGCTCCCACAATGAGTACGGGAACATGTTCCTCCACACTTGAAGTGCTCATCCACCGACAAAATAAAGAAGAGAGGGACGAATGCGCGCGGCTTCGAGAGACATTCAACCGAGAAAACACATCCATTCTCCAAACCTAACGCGTCATATACCCGCATCAGAATTTAAACTCGAAACTGGAATTTCTGGAAGGACTCTTGCATTGCATGAGATGAATTGGTATCTTCTAGGAAAACTGGTGGATAATTTTAGAGAATTGTCAACAGAGTTCGATCCATTGATACTTAAATTCGAAGATGATGGATCAAACAGAGCGGCTAGAAGAGCCGGCCGTGGAGAAATTATTTTCCAAGGAAGGAAAGTTTTCTATGTGGGCTTAAACCCCGATGAAGCAGGTGTTACGGGACAAGGAAGGGAAATTAGTTGATCCAGTGATCATTTGAACTTTGGAGAGTTTCTAGGCATAAAATATGAAGTCTTAAATATCTCCATGTTGAACAGATTTAAAATGAAGTTAGAATTAACTAACGGCGTTGGCTAAACCCCAAACCAAAGGGACCTTTGCCGGCATCCCTTTTAACATTACCGCTATAATTAAACATTCCATAGCCTTTAACAATAATTCATTTACACAGCGGAAAAACATAATACATAAACAGCACGGTCATGCACCACATGATTGAAGCATAATTCAAATACTTATCTTTTAACAGCTGTAGAAATCACCAACCAAGTGCAGGCCTTCCACGAACCTCCCAGCCTTAGACCACACTGTTCATCAGCTCAACAGTGGGTCGCCCCCGAGCTGGGACCGAGCTCCACCCCAAGGCAAGGAATCCTAGGCTAGGCTGAGGTTACAGGGAAAACAGCACAGGAATATCTGGAAGGATTCTTCCCAAAGATGCCATCTTACGCCCACTACTGCCAGACTCTCATTCCCCACATGCCTGTTCCGCCCGGGAGTATACACCTTCACACGCACAGTCCATCGGTGCTAACCTCCCTCTCTGGGCCTCGGCAACAGGCCGGATCAGGAAGTCTCAGAGCCCGTAGCTGGTGCTGGACACTCTCTGGAAGAAACACTTCCCAGCAAACTCTTTCACCTGGAAGAGTTGCTCGCAGGCCTGACAACCTGCCTCTTCCAACATCAACCACCTCCCTCACCTGGAGAGAGATCATACACAAGTTCAGCACAGGCTTACTCTGACTAGTATGCCACGCGCAGACCAGCACTGCGTGGCCACAGCAACCAATCGGGAAAACGAACACGGGCTTTCTAACTGGTTCAATAATGGCAGGTCACTTCTTATTTCTCAATCCGACGACACGGGATAGACTCACGCTCGGTTCTCGGAAACGCATGCCAAACAATCCATGCAGGATCCACACAGGTTCTAACTGTTCGAACGGGAGTTGTACCAGGGTATTTCAGAAGTCAACAATGGTTTTTTCCGTTTCCAGGGATAATCCAGGGTATTCTTGCAGAGGTCGTACCGGTTCCACGCTCAGAGGTTCGGGTTCCAAATGGAGAGGATCCCCCTCTGTGGTTCATCTCGGCGATTATATTTGCATGCACCAGGGTTGACACTTGTCACCCTGGGAACTGCATGCGTTCCACAGCGTGCATCTCCTTTGCACGTTCCCCCCCCCTTGACAGGAACTTAGGATAAAATAATATGCACATGGCTCTTTTTGGAAATAATATTAAAATATTATTCCAAGCCTAAGCCCCCTAGGCTTAGCCCCTAGGCTCAACACCCAACCCCTTTTCCCCACCTTCCAGCGCCTAATCCCTTGCCCACTCTGTGGATGCTCAGTTCCCCATCACTCATTCATCGTGGTCGGTCTGCACCTGGCGGTGTTTATATTTTATTGATGTGCTGCATACATACAGATACAAAATCCAGGCCCTTAGCCTTCAACCCTTAGGCTCTCTGGCCTAATCAAACTCATAAGCCTACTGGCTTATACAAAACTTGGCTCACCAGCCTATAACACATATTTACAATCTCTTTCAGATCGTAGTTTACATCGGGGCTCGGCCTTGGGGACACTACAATCCCCTCCCCTTATTTTTGCACTGTCCTCAGTGCAACTTTACATAGCATCTGCAAGCTTTTCAAAATTTTCAAAAAGATGTGGGTACTCTGCCCGCATAACATCTGCATGCTCCCATGTTGCGTCTTCAGGACAGTACCAGGTCCACTGGACCTTGTCTATAGCTCGATTTCGGAGCTGTTTGTTTTTCCTGTCCAATATGCGCACAGGATGCACTTGCAAGACACCTTCTGGTTCCACCTGAATCACAGTCCAATCGATAACATGATTAGCATCACGTACATATTTCTTAAGCAGTGAAACATGAAACACATTATGTACAGTCATAGATGCAGGTAACGCAAGCATGTATGCAACCGGCCCAATCCTTTCTAGGATCTCGAATGGCCCACAAAATCTTGCTGCCAACTTGGCGCAACTTCCCAATTTCAGGGAACTCCTGTTAGTTTTCACTTTCAGGAAAACATGGTCACCCACTTTGAATTCTCTATGGGTTCTATTACTGTCAGCGTAACTTTTCTGCCTATCCTGGGCAGTTTTCAAATTCTGTTTGATTTTTATCATTTGATCTTCCATCTCTTTGAGTAGTTCGGGTCCAATTACTACCCTGTCAGTTGGATTATCCCAGCTCACTAGAGTGTTGCACTTTCTTCCATAAAGTGCTTCGAATGGGCTCATCTTCAATGATGCATGATACCCATTGTTGTAGGCGAACTCTACCAAATGCAGGTAGTCTTCCCACCTTGATGGTTTATCCATCACATACATTCTCAGCATGTCTTCGATTACTCTGTTTACTCTTTCTGTATGTCCATCAGACTCGGGATGATACGCTGTACTAAAGTTCAGATTCGTTCTGAATCCCTTGAACAGTCCTTTCCAGAAAGTTGAAGTGAATTTCGGGTCCCTATCAGACACAATTGTCTTAGGAATTCCATGCAAGCGTGCAACTTCTTTTAAAAAGATATCAGCAACATCTGTTGCTCTGTGGGTGGTTTTCAGTGGAATAAAATGGGCAGTTTTAGTAAGTTTGTCCACCACCACCATGATTGAATCATGTTGCTTGCTTGTTCTGGGCAATCCTGTGATAAAATCCATTGTTACCACATCCCATTTCCACTCAGGGATAGGTAAAGGCTGCAACAACCCTGCTGGGTGCCTATGCTCAGCCTTAACCTTCTGGCACTCCATACATCTGGCGCTGTATTCAGCAATTTCTTTCTTCATACCTGGCCAAAAATAATGGCTTTTGACTGCTGCCATTATTTTTAAAATGAAGTTAGAATTAACTAACGGCTTAGGCTAAACCCCAAACGAAAGGGACCTTTGCCGACATCCCTTTTCCGGCGTTCAGACTCCCGTCGTCGATCACCTCCGAGCCCTGGCCGGTTACCTGTCCCATCTCGCGGCCCCTTCCTTCGTCGTCTCATCTTCTCTTCCGTCGACCCCATATCATCCATACATCATCAACATCTCACATCCCATTTCCTGCATTCAACCCCAACCATCAATTCGATGCCTATCTCTCATTGTGTCTCGCGCCCGTCTCATTCCTCTTGTTTTTCAAATCTCAAGGTGAATGTCGGCCCAGTCGAAGGGAAGCTCCGTCTAACTTGAATATGTGGAGGGGTATTGATCTCCATCAACAGGTAGGTGCTTCTTCTGCTCTCGCCTCTGATGTTTGTAGCTTTTCAGTAATTCTTTTGTTGCTCTCGCCTCAACTTTATGGACGAACATTGCATGAGATGAAGCATTCACAGTAATTGTGCATTTCATACAAAGCTTCAAATCAATATCAGAATTGCTTCATCATACAAAGCTTAAGTCAATATCAGAATTGCATCATCATTGATGCATAAGACATTTCAGAAAGCAATCCCCTTGCCATTTTTTTAAGAAGCACTTCACTCTCTCGGCTGGTGGTTTGGTATTGAGGTTAGAGTGTCTACGGTCTGACTATAAAGGCAGAGCTTCGAGGAACAACTTCTGGAGCTCAGAGACTTGGAGCAGGAGTGGCCATTTTCTGGATGAAATCTCTGGAGTTGGATGCCTCCCTCTCCCCCATTCAGGATCTACTTCCTCGGGTGACTAGCTTCATCAACCATTATCCCTGGGCACTGCTTTCCAGCAACACCTGCCCACCAACAAAGGCCACCAGACTCTCAAGAAAAACCTGACTCGAGCACTCAAGTGGAATCTGTAGCTTGCATCCGACTAGGGTTTTATTTATGCTTTGATTTCTTTATGTTTTGTAAAGTTGTTTTACTGTTACGACAGAAATAGATGGTTTATATTTAGTAAAGTTATTTTGTTGTTAGAATAGGAACACATGGTTTTGTTTTCACAGTAGCTTCTTTGATATTTTTGAACTTCTCTTGAAGTTATAATGATTCTATGAAGTTTGTGATGGGCAGTATGCGAAGGCCATCGTTAAGCCCATTGTAGATTTGGGTTATTGGAGGATTCAAAAAGTCAATGGTGCCCTCGTAAAGTCGATTGTGCCTTTTGATGACCGGAATCTCTCAAATCTGGTTACATTTGGGGATGAAGTAGCAGCTACTTCAGATGACATGAATCTACAATCTGGTTAATTCCGATGATTAATACATTCAGGGATTAAGTAGAAGCTTGTTTTTTTTGCTAAATACAAGTTTTGCAAAGTTATTTTACTATTACATTCAGGGGATTAGTAGCAGTTATTTTTTTGTTAAATACAAGTTTTGCAAATTTATTTTACTGTCGGGACAAGAAGAGATGGTTTATGTTTTGATTGTCCTGTTAGGATAGGAACACATGGTATCCTAAGACATGGTTTCGTTTATACAGTGCCTTATTTGATATTTATGAAGTTCTCTGTTAAATTCAAAATGATTATACGAGGCTTATGATCCACAGTATGTGGATTAAGTATCAACGAGTTTTTATTCTAAATACAAAGAGTTGTTGTTTTGAGAAAAAATATATCACATACTTCGTGACAACCTTAGAATTTCTTACCCCACATGATAATACACCAAAATCTTCAGATTATCACTGATAAAACAACACATAAGATCACAAAACTATATTGAAAGTTGATAAAACAACACATTTATAGAGATATCCCAAAACTACATTCACGAAAAAATTGAATTAGTGTTTTTTATAGACCAAATAAAAGATACACCCTCAAAAATCAGAAAGCAATATTTCTTAACAGATACACCCTAAAAATATCAAAAAGCAATATTTTGTAACAGAGTGAAACCATATAACTCAAACAAACATTGAAATGTTAGTTTTCCAATATTCAAATTAAAAGAGTAAATCTTGCAGGAAAAACGCAAAAGCCATATTTACTGAGTAACCCCATATATATATATATATATATATATATATATATATATATATATATATATAAACTCTTATCCAAGAGAGCTAACAACAGAGTAACCCACCCCAAAGAAACCAAATATTCTTGACAACAACACAATTTGTTTTTACTCTGTTTGGCAATATGGCATACATAACCAAACAACTAGTATCACATAAAAAACTACACACATGAATATATACATACATATCTTAACATAGACAAAAAAATCTAAACATAGATGAGGGCACTTTTACACACATGTATAGATCACAGCTAGCCAGACATTTTTGATATATAATAATCTTGTTTGTGAAACAAAAGATAATTTTTTGCCAAAATGAAATGCAAACGCTTGAAACTTCACTTTAGGGATTTGCAGATAGAGCTCATACATAGATAAACTTCACTTTAGGGATTTGCAGATAGAGCTCATACATAGATAAGCTTATTATACACGAATATATAAATATACATAAATAGGAACAATCACCCTTTTTTAAACAAAAAGACCATTTTTTTGTCATAGCTAGATCAAGACTCCTATCTATCAGTGGGGATCCTCAAATATAACCCATACAGGATTAAGTTGAAAATCCAAACTATGTGTGTTAAACTCCTCACCTGTCTACTACCTATCTACCTAACCACAACCCAACAGACCACTCATCTATGTAGTTACCAATCCAAGCAAATCATTCTTATCATATCATAGAAATTAATGAAAATAGAAGAGCTTCTAAAACCCACAAAGACAAGAAAAATATTTTTGGATCATCTTCCAAGTTGGATTAGATCGCCACATTTCAGCTTGCAAATTGTTGTGAAGAATTTATATTTTAAGGAGAAATGATTTGCTAATCATTCATAGATCTATATATCCACTTACATATATGGAGTTTACAATGCTTCTTGGCTGATTAAGGAATTGATTCTGTTGTGGTAATCTCATCTTCACATATGGTTAAGGCTCAAATCTATTTGCAAGCATTTGTTCATACATCCACTTAAGGACACTCGATAAATTCAATTCTCTTTTGCAAGTTTCAAACACTAAGGGTTAAGGAATCACTCTTTCTTATGGTCATTGCTATTTATATCTTGCAATTGGTCAATTGATTTGCTCAGCATAAGCTTCAATCACACCATTATTACATTCTATAGGGAATTGTGATCTTGAGTAAATTGTAATTTCTAGCACTTTGTATCTTCCGAGAATTGGATCATTTTATTTGGAGCAAATCACATTAAAACTTGTAGCATATATTTAAGTGATTTGCACTCTCATTTAAGATAACTTCATCTCTGATTTTAAGTCTAGAATATACATCATTGATCACAAACTTAAATCAAATAATTAACTAACCTATACCCTTCCTCACTCACTGAAATGATTAGGCTTAGTTAGCATTAGGGAAGTCCCCTTCCCCTAGGCTAGGATCATTATTAGTCTAAAGAAAGAAAGGTAAAGCCACTGAGGTGACAATGGTGGCTTTCTAGGTTGCCATTGGGTTCTCATCACTTGTGCTTAGGGACTTTTGCACCAAGTGAGAATCTAAGTGTTAACACCGCCCATCGAAACTAACTTGACATTGCCATTGGGATGCTCTTAGATATATCTACCCATTGAACACCATAACTGACAGTTATGTCGCCATCATCTGTGGCCTCCAACTTCCCTACGACAAAGTAGTTTTTGGTATCAAATTAGGGTTTTCAAAGTTCCCCTCTTCTTTGACCTCATGGCCCATCTCTTTCTCTTTATCCTTCTTGTCAATAGGATCCACATCCCACTATATCGTGGATACTTCATCGTCATCCTGTGGATCTTCATGCTGGACCACAGGAGGCACATCCTCATCTGCAAAACCCTCCTAACAATCAAAGAGGGTTTTGGGTTTGCGCAATCCATGGGATAAACTCAGCGTCCATAGTAGGCGAGAAATCCTTAAGATCAACAATGTTTGTCTCATTTTCAAATGAGAGGATTTGTCTGATCTCATCCATCTCTATACTAGAAGAGTTAGACACTTATATTATCAACCAACTTTATATGCTCAGTCCCATCTGAGCTGGAAAATGGATGTTTTCCAGTTTGATCTACTACTATTTAGTACTTTGACACAACCAACATCTCTTTTAGTTTTTCGAGTGAACGTGAATGTAGGCTTATCTTTGACAACTTTGCTTTCTTTGGATTAAGAATTCATGGAGCTGAAACACAACTGAGAAGGATAGGCTTACACTCTGTACAAGAATTTTCTCTTGATTCATGCCAGAAACACTCCCACCCAAGCAATTTTCAATAGTTGTATCAAATGCTTTGTCGATGCTCCTTTCCGCAGTTATAGCATTTGATCTCTTTGAATTTTCCTTCCAATTGCAACAAACTGGTTGTTGTTTGTCGGTTCTAGTTCCATGTCTTTCCGCCAAAATTTGTAAGAATGGATGTGGTTTTTGGGTGTTTTCTTTGGTGGTCATTCTTGAATCTTGAGGTGTTATAGAATCAATGTTACATTTATTGTTATAGGAACTTTATCCTTGGGTTCAAAATATCACTTACGAGCAATAAAAATATGGGGAATTATCACAAAACTTAAAAGAATATAAAAATAGTCATTTGTTTTTCAAATTTTTAAACATTTAAAGCAACAACAACATCAAACAAACGCATTGCTACATAAATATGAAAATAAAACCTATATATAAGATAGGCGTAGGCTAAAGTCCAAAAGAAATGGACCTTTGTCGTCGACAGCCCTTTTCCGACGTCCGGACTCCTGTCGCCGATCACCTCCGCCCTCCGGCCGACTACCCATCCATACACCATCCATACATCATCCACAAATCATCCATACATCCCCGCCATCAATTCACCACCTACATGTTCCACCTCGCACCTAAACTCGTTGCGTCGTCTCATTCCTCATTATCGTAAGGCCTGGTGGCTTTGCTTTTCACATACCTGCGCTATGTCCAATTCAAAGAAGGCTTCTTTACTGCTTCTATCCCTTGCTATACGGGATATTGATAGCATATCACCACTGACTCTATCCTATCTATCCAACAAATAGATCTATGTAGGAATTAGTTCGTTCGATGCTTTAGATTCTTTACTCTGCTTTTGAACCATTTTGAGGACTCAGGGATACTCGGGGAGAACTCTGAACCAAACGCCATAAGATTATACTCAATAGAGCGAGGTATTAAACTCTAAACCGAATGCCATAATATTATTATATTCACGATTTGGTTTTTCTGGCTATTGGACTCTGTCTCGGACTGTATATTGACTGAAATTTTTACTACATATAGACCTACCTAAATCTAAAATAATTGAAGCAAATGTTACAACAAGATTTCTGCTCCTATAAGCATTCTTTCAAATATCATATCGAATGCCTCAATGCATACCTGGTGTAAAGTAGGTGGCCAATCCAAAGTTAGCAAGCTTGATGGGCGACGAAGGAGACTTTGTTGCAAGAAGAATATTTTCTGGCTTGAGATCCCTGTGCACAACCCCATTATCATGACAATATTTCACCACTTCCATGAGATGCTTGAACAATCTTGCAGCATCGGGCTCAGAATATCTCCCTTGTTTCTGCAACTGGTCAAAAATCTCCCCACCTGCACATAGCTCCATAACCAATTGCACATACTCCTCCTCAAATGGATTTGCACGCCAATCGATTTGCACGCTAGAACCTCCCCAGTCACTTTGTCTGTACAATACCTGATCTTACCAAATTGTTCCAACCCCAATTCATCCCCCAGCTCATACCTATCCGTCTACTGCTCACACTGTGACCTTTGGAACTATGACCTCTGGAACTACGCCCTCTGGAACTATGACATGTGGAACTACGCCCTCTGGAACTACGACCTGTGGAACTATGACCTCTGGAACTATGACCTCTAGAACTACGCCCTTTGGAACTACGCCCTTTGAAACTATGACCTATGGAACTACGCCCTCTGGAACTACGCCTCTGGAACTATGACTCGTGGAACTATGACCTCTGGAACTACGCCCTTTGGAACTACGCCTCTAGAACTATGACCTCTGGAACGATGACCTCTGGAACTACGCCCTCTGGAACTATGACCTGTGGAAATCCACCCTCTGGAACTATGACATGTGGAACTACGCCCTATGGAGCTATGACCTCTGGAACTACGCCCTCTGGAACAATGACCTCTGAAACTACGCCCTCTAGAACTACAACCTCTGGAACTATGACCTCTGGAACTATGCCTTCTGGAACCACGCCCTTTGGAACTATGACATGTGGAACTGCACCCTTTGGAAATACATCTTTGGAACTATGACCTGTGTGGAACTATGACCTCTGGAACTACGCCCTCTGGAACTATGACCAATGGAACCATGCCCTCTGGAACTACGCCTCTGGAACTATGACCTCTGGAACTACGCCCTCTAGAACTATGACCTCTGGAACTACACCCTCTAGAACTATGACCTCTGGAACTACGCCCTCTGGAACTAAGCCCTTTGGAACTATAACCTGTGGATCTACGCCCTTTGGAACTACGCCTCTATAACTATGACTTGTGGAACTTTGGCCTCTGGAACTCTGCCCTCTAGAACTATGACCTGTGGAACTACGCCCCGTGGAACTATGACCTCTGGAACTACACCCTCTCGAACTACGCCCTCTGGGACTATGACCTCTGGAACTACGCCCTCTGGAACTATGACCTCTGGAACTGTGACTTGTGGAACTATGCCCTCTGGAACTACGCCCTTTGGAACTATGACTTGTGGAACTGTGCCTCTGGAACTACGCCCTTTGGAACTATGACCTTTAGAACTATGACCTGTGGAACTACGCCCTCTGGAACTATGCCTCTAGAACTATGACATGTGGAACTATGACCTCTGAAACTCTGCCCTCTGGAACTATGACCTCTGGAACTCTGCCCTCTGGAACTATGACCTCTGGAACTACGCCCTCTGGAACTATGCCCTTTGGAACTATGACATGTGTAACTATGCCCTCTGGAACTACGCCTCTGGAACTATGACCTGTGTGGAACTACGCCTCTGGAACTATGACCTCTGGAACTACACCCTCTGGAACTATGACCTCTGGAACTATGACCTCTGGAACTACGCCCTCTGGAACTACGCCCTTTGGAACTATGACTAGTGGAACTACGCCCTCTGGAACTACGCCTCTGGAACTATGACCTGGAACTATGACCTCTGGAACTATGACCTCTGGAACTACGCCCTCTAGAACTATGACCTCTGGAACTACACCCTCTGGAACTATGCCCTCCAGAACTATGACCTCCAGAACTACGACCTATGGAACTATGACCTGTGAAACTACACCCTCTGGAACTACGACCTGTGGAACTATGACCTCTTGAACTACGCCCTCTGGAACTACGCCCTTTGGAACTATGACCTGTGGAACTACGCCCTCTGGAACTTCCAAATAACCCATTCTTTCACGCAAGGAAAGAGCACATCAAAGTACACCACCGTTTCATCTGAGGGAGGAAGAAGTATAGAACTTGAAATTATCTATTGTAATACTGAGGATAATTATTCTTATATATTTACCATAGGTCTTTTTACAAAAAAAATGAGAAATTTAGAATGTATAGCTATGAAAGAATCAAGATAGTCATTGTTAGTTTTGTGTGTGGGATGGGGCATGTTGGCACCGAATATGATGATTATTTGTCTGCAGATCTAAGTGGCATAAGTTGTCATGTGTGATGATGAGTCAACAAAATTATGAGTCAACATCTTTGTTGAGTTAGTAGGCTAATGCCATCATGATATTAGAATGGTAGCATCATTGATCGCATTAATTACTAAAACGTTCTACAAGAGGACATTACTTGTAAAAGAAGTAACTTATATTTTTGGGAAATTGCTTATCCTATAATTATATAAATAGAAGATATGTCTATTAAGGCCCCTTGTTCATTGTAACACCATGTTTCCCCTAGTCTGTAAAAATAACTATGTTGGCCAAGAACTATGGCAAACTCAAAGATGTGAATGTTTGATTTGACGGACCTTTGTATGAAAGGTCGATGAATGTAAATTATATAATGAATATGTGTTGCATGACTGCTGAGAGGGGGATGTGCTAAAAGAGACCACGATGGCTAATGAGAGGTGGTGGAAGGGACCTGGAATGGTTGCGTTAACTTCCACCGAGCTAGTACCGAACTTGTTTATACTTACTCACAAACCAAAGCAGCTCTCTGATCCTGGAATGGATTTCCCGTCAGATTGGTAGGTGGGAAGGCTCCTCAAGAGTTAATGAGGGGATGGGGGTGAACCGCCCATCCGTAATAGCCCTCAGACCTGACCACGGACGACGAAATTCGTGCCACATGCAACCTTGCAAACAGAAATTGGCAAGAGAGGAAATGTGGTGAGAGGGGAGAGCAACGCGCGCGACGAGGGATCACAGAAGAGAACTGGAGAAACCCTAGAAACACAGGGACTTCTGAATACCAGGAGAAGGATAGTAACCTTCGTCCTAGATTGTTTTCCTATATCAGGAGAAGGAGAGTAACCTTCGTCCTTGATTTCTGTTGAGCTGGAAGTAGGAGACTGAACCTCAAAGCATCGTGGTCTAGCTCGGAGGTGGCTAGTGGTAAATCCATTTGGAGTCACTGAGCCTACAGTTGGGTGGAAACGAGCACCCCTCTCAGCAGTTGCATCACTCCTGGTAGATCTTATAAGTGTTTTATACCTTGTATTTCAAACTGAATATCATGAATACATGCTTATGTTTATATGCCCGTAATAATTTCTGTGTAGAATGAGTGCCTAATGTTTTAAACTGGAAATAATGGATGTATGTGTATGCTTACATGCCATCGTTGGTTTCTGTACAAATTATTAAGTTTGGGGCATGAGTTCGCTCCACCAAGAATTGTCTTGTTTGCTCGACTCTCGTAATGTTCCGGGAAAGCCCCTCGAGAGTACTCTTCTCCGGGGATTAACCCATAAACCTTGGAACTGTGCCGAACCTTTACCCAGAGACTCGACTAAGATTTGGGACGATTGCCCAAGAATCGTCTGAAGGTTCATGCAATCCGGGTCTGGAAACCTTATGCAAGGAAGGATAACACTCTAAGGTCTCGAAGTCGTGGGAGTTTGAAGCCCCGAGAAGTTGAATTTTGTGATTCAAGTTCAGAAGGGATAGCGAGCCCAATTATAGAAAGAGAGAATACCCTATCATTTGGTAGACGAATGGTCGGAATCCTTTTGGGAATACCCCATATCTGTCAAGACCGATGGATCTAGAGAAGGAGCGCAGGCATTAACACCTCGCCCCTTTCAGCCTTCGCAAGTAGTGATGGGACCCAGGATCGTATATCCAAGGATCTGATGGAGCCCTAATGATCGTCGATCTTAGCCTTTGTATAGGCAGGAGAGTAGCATTTCGTTGACTGGCGACTTGGTGTGGTCAAGGGTAGGACTGCATGAACTCATGATTCGCGAGATCACGACGTAATCGTGGCCGTTGGATCCAAGAAACAGGAGAACCATTGGATCAGAACTTTCGTGGTCATCGCCTATCGGGGGTTCGGAACTTGAGGGAGTTTCTTTTTTATTGTAGAAGTCGTGAAGTGCCCGGGGTCGAGGGCTCATGCAAACACATGACCCACCCGTAAGTGGGGACCGCGTGGTTGACAGGTGGCATAAAAAGCACCCAGAGAAAGGTGGGAACGGGTGACAAGTGATGGACACATGTCGCCTGGGAAGGAGTCAACCCATTGTTGACTTATCGTCTCTCGGGAACTCACAAAGGAGGAGCATGAGGGTTCAACACTCCAACTCGCGAAGTCGCGAGATGCGAGTAGCGCTAGTATTTAGCCTAGGAAGCGGGTCACCGGTGGTGGACACGTGTCACACTGGGAAAGAGTGAACCCACTGTTGACTTATCGTGGCTTGGGCTTTCGTAGGATGAAGAAGCTGCACCTTGATCGCTAAGGCCGCAAAACGCCGAGAGTCGAGGTCTCGTGCGACGAGCAACTGCGACACATCTCGTGAGCAGAGTATAACGGGGTTGACAAGTGGCGTGTGCACATCGCTTTGGCAGAGTCCAGGCTACATTGACCTCTCGCGTCTCGGGGATTCGCGAAGGAGGAGCACGGGAGCTCAACACCTCAACTGGCGAGGTTGCGAGTGGTGCTAGTGTTTGGCCTAGTCTACGGTTACATGTAGCAGGCGCTAGTGAGGAGGGAGCCATACCCGTATAGTATCTCGGGTATCGGTGTTTGGAGAAAGGGGAGTCGAGAGTCTTGATTCCCGACTCGCGAGTTGCGAAAGGCGCTTGTGCTAAGGTCAGCTTGTGGTCATTTGGAGGAGGATAAGGGAAGAAAGGGTCTGCGCTAGGCCCCATAGAAGTCTCGAGGATTCTGTTCCTCGAAGAAAAAGAAAAAAAATCTAAGTTGTTGTAGTGGGTGTGTGACAAATTGGTATTAGAGCATGGTTACAACACTTGGCCTGTTTGGGCTCATGAACGAGTTGTGCAGAAACTCCATTTGAAGTACTCTTAAAAGGAGTAACCCTCTATCTTAACACCTTTAGCAAAAGCCAAAGTTAAGAATGAAAATTCCTATTGTGTGTATGCATTTGAAAAATATGAATTATGCACTGATTGTGAATGAATATAATGTTGACTAACAATAAGTGTTTTTCTTGCACAACAAGCGGACGATCAACCGCGGGAAACTGCAGACGCATAGAATGGTGACGCACCACGAAGTGGGGGATGGCTTCCACAACAGAGACGAAGAGTCTGACGAAAGGAGAGCGGTAGAGACCCCTCCCGATCTAGCTGAGACTGTGAAAAGCCTCATGGTCGAACTACAGAGCTGCAAGGCGACAACGAGAGGTTGATAAAAGAGCAAGAGAAGCAGACAGAAATTAATGCAGTCTTGCTGCAGAGTTTATCTGACATACAAAGACAATTGCAGCATGAACCTGACACCAGTCATGCGGACTGACGACAGACAAAGAAAAGTCGAAGTCCACCTGAGATACGGAAACATGGTCTTTTAAGTGGCCACACTGGGAAGAGCACCTCGAGAAAGGTCCACCGCAGAGATAAGGGACAAGCGTCGGACGATTCCTCTGGAAAGGAATCTGGCGACTCAGAGGGATCTTCTAGTAGCAGAACTAGTTCTTATTCCCGAAGAAAACGGAAGAAGCGAAAGCATTCTAAAAGTCACAATCTCGAAGAATTCAAGAAGGCCAAACCACCCTCTTTCAACGGTGAAATAAAGAAAGGGGAGGAAGTGGAGGCCTGGCTACTTGGACTAAAGAAGTATTTTAGAGTCCACGACTTCTCAAAAAATTTGAAGGCCCGAGTAGCCACTTTCAACTTGAATGGAAAGGCTTCCATTTGGTGGGAAGACCTTAAGAATGTAAAAGGGATTCACGAAGAGGACCTATCTTGGGAATGGTTTGAGAAATACTTCAGAAAGAAGTATCTGTCGGAAAAGTATTTCGACGAAAAGACTAAAAAATTCTATGAACTCAAACTGGGGCAACACACCATAGAGGAATATGTCAGCAAATTCCTCGCATTGCTGAGGTACGTACCCTATATAAAAGCAGAGAAGGCAAAGGTGCAACGATTCATCAGTGGACTACCTAAGGACTATCAGAACAGGATTGAGTTTGACGAGCCAAAGACCCTAGTAGACACTATCCGAAAGGCAAGATATTGTTACGAACAGCTGGGGCATCGGACATAACCTCGCGAAAACTGGAAGCAGAAGAATAGTTTGGGATTCCAGAAAAAGGGGTTTAAATCCCCAAGATTTAAAAACTATAAGAAGGACTCAAGGATGAGCTTCCCAACCCGAAGTGTACACCAACAAAATTTCCCCTCCCAGAGCGGAAATAAACCTTCTGGATCTACCCCAGGAAAGATTGATAACCCAAAGAGAGAACCCTTGAAATGTTGGGGTTGTGGAGAAGAACATCTACTAAGGGACTGCCCGCACCGATAACAAAACAGTCAGAGAATTTACAATATTCAAGAAGCTACCACCGTCAATGATGTGGCCAGGAGTGTGCCACAAATTTATGCAACCTTGGATAATAAACAAGCTGACCACCAAGCTTCAGTGGTGGAGATGGAAGGTATGATCACCAACCATCTAGTGTCTATTCTAATTGACCCTAGTTCAAATTTGAGTTATATAGCTCCTAAGGTTGTTGATAAGTGTAAATTATAGCCACATAAACACGCCAAGCCATGGTTGGTACAGTTAGCCACTAGCACCAAAAGAAAGGTAGCGGAGGTCATACCAGCTTGCCAATTCACTATGGGTGAATTCCCCACCCAAGCAACCCTTACCATACTACCCCTAGGATCATATGACCTGTTGATTGGAATGGACTAGCTAGCCACATATAAAGCCAAACTGGACTGTTACCATAAAAATTTAGAATGTGTAGGTGAAGAAGGAAGAAGGATAACCCTTCGAGGGATCCAAAAACCTGTCTCGGTGAGACGAATATCAACCCTTCAAATGAGAAAGTATTGTAGAAAGGGATGTCTACTTTATGCAATACAGGTGTTGGAATCAGTTGAAGATGACAAACCAAGCCTCGAAGACCACCCCACACTAAGAGAATATAGAGATGTATTTTTGGAAGAGGTATCGGGTCTACCTCCGAGAAGGGACATTGACTTCTCGATAGAACTTGCACCGGGAGCGGTGCAAGTGTCTAGGACACCCTACAGGATGAGCACACCCGAGCTGGTTGAGCTTAAATTACAACTAAAAGAAATGATGGACAAAGGCTATATCCGGTCTAGCGTGTCTCCATGGGGAGCACCAGTTCTGTTTGTAAAGAAGAAATATGGTACCCTCCAACTATGCATAGATTATAGACAACTAAACAAGGTAACCATAAAGAACAAGTACCCCTTACCCAGGATCGATGACTTGTTCTATCAATTGAGAGGTGCTTCCATCTTCTCAAAGATTGACTTGAGATCTGGATACCATCAAGTCCGAATCAAGGGTGAAGACATCCACAAAATTGCCTTCAGGACGAGATATGGTCACTATGAGTTTGTGGTAGTACCATTCGGATTAACCAATGCCCCTGCCACTTTTATGTGTTTGATGAACAATGTGCTCAGCAAATTCATAGACAAATTTGTACTGGTTTTTATTGATGATATATTAATTTACTCCAAGAATAGAGAGGAACATGAGGAACATCTTAGACTCGTGCTTCAAGTGCTAAGAGAACATCAGCTCTATGCCAAATTTAGCAAGTGTGACTTTTTCCAGAAGCAAATACATTACTTGGGCCATGTCATATCTGAAGAAGGAGTAGCAGTAGACCCTAACAAGATCAGGTCTATCATGGAATGGCCTACCCCAAAGGACGTTTCAGATATCATATCCTTTATGGGTTTAGCAAGATACTATAGGAGATTTATAAAAGGATTCTCGAAGATTGGTTGTCCAATCACTGCCCTCCAGAAGAAGGGAGCTAAATTCACGTGGACACAAGAATGTGAAGAAAGATTTCAATCCCTAAAACATCTACTGACCCACGCACCCGTGTTGAAGATCGTCGATCCCGAAGCTGACTTCCTCGTGTGCACAGATGCCTGCAAGGAAGGGCTCAGAGGAGTCCTTATGCAAGGAGGAAGTGTAGTCTGCTATGAATCCCGAAAATTGAATGAGCACGAAGTCAACTATGTGACCCATGATCTAGAACTGGCCGCCATAGTGCATGCCTTAAAAAAGTGGAGGCATTACCTCCTGGGAAGAAAATTTGTACTTATGACAGACCATTGTGGATTGCGATATCTATTTGACCAACCAAAACTCAATGCTAGACAAGCTAGGTGGATGGCCCTTCTTAGTGAGTTTGATTTCGAAATCAAACATATCAATGGAAAGGAAAATAAGGTGGCCAATGCCCTTAGCAGAAGTATGAAAACAATTCATCTGGCAGCGGTGAGCACCTACGAGACGAATGTCAAGGAAAGAGTCAGGAATGCATAAGAAACAAACACATTCTTCTAGACCATGACCTCGTACCTGGAGCAAGAAACCACACGAATAAAGTATGAAAGCTACCAGATGATAGATGGAGGTCTGCTAACTTACAAAAACAGATTGTATATTCCAGAATGTGATGACTTGAAGAGGTTCATAATGGATGAACTACATAAAAGACCATATACTGGTCATCCCGGATACCAGAAGATGATCACAGCCACCAGGAAACAATTCTATTGGCCTGGATTGAAGAAAGACATAGATGAGTACTTAGCCAAATGCATAGAATGCCAACAGGTTAAAGCAGAACACCGACACCTAGCAGGATTATTAAAACCTCTACCAATCCCGAAATGGAAGTGGGAAACCATTTCCATGGACTTCATCACCAGATTACCAACATCGACCAAACAAAATGACGCCATCATGGTAGTGGTGGATAAATTGAGCAAGTCTGCCCATTTTATCCCCGTCAAATCGACTTGCAAGGCAATAGATATCGCCATCATATTCATGAAGGAGATATTCAAACTACATGGTATGCCTAAAGAGATCGTGTCTGACAGAGACACGAAATTTACTTCCAACTTTTGGAAATCCTTGATGGCTGGTCTAGAGACCAAATTATTGTTTAGCACCGCCTATTATCCTCAAACCGATGGACAGACGGAAAGAGTGAACCAAATATTGGAAGACATGCTAAGAATGCATGTAATGCATCAACCGAAGAAGTGGGAAGATTTCCTGCCATTGGTGGAATTCGCCTACAACAATGGTTACCAAGAATCCCTGAAGATGAGCCCTTTCGAAGTCCTCTGTGGTAGACCGTGCAATACTCCAGTCAGTTGGAGTAATGTCGTGAACAGAGTTACTATTGGACCCGACATGTTGAAAGAAATGGAACAAGAAGTGACTCAGATGAAACAAAATCTAAAGGTCGCTCAGAACAGACAGAAAAGTTACGTCGACCGAAAGAGAACTTCGAGAGAATTCAAGACGGGAGACCACGTATATCTCAGAGTTAGGCCCAGGAAGAGTTCCCTGAGGATGGGAGCTTGTGCCAAGTTGGCACCTCGGTATTGTGGACCCTTTGAAGTTCTAGATAGAGTGGGACTTGTAGCCTATAGGCTAGCACTTCCTCCCACAGTAAAAGCACATAA
>ML779224.1:1330019-1347476 GCA_009831015.1 Picea engelmannii
ACAATTAAGACTCCCTTTATGTTGGTGTTCTCTAAGATAACACACACCCATAAATATGCTTGTTTATTTAAAATTTAAAGATAAATAACCTTGTGTGACCATCTTACATGCCCTTCAAATGCCCTCTTTCCACACAAAGTGTTGTTTTTTTTGAGGAATTGACAAATTAAATTGTCGAGTACATTTTTAGAGAAACAAAGTTAACTTTCTCAAGATTTAAAATGCCCCATTCCACACTTAAAAATGCTCTAGAACCTTTAAAATTGTTTGAAAAACATGTGACCAACCATTTACAGACAAAGAGGACAAACTTGTAAAAAAATCAAACTAATTAAATGATAGAACTTTACAAAAAATATATATTTTTTAAAATGACAAATGATTTTACAATCATTTTTTGGAGTTAGTGGGTATTTCAATGGACCATATTCCTCTATTCAGATACTCCCTAGATGCACCTGGCCACCTCTTACCTAGGAGGCAAGAGTTGAATAGGATCATCCGAGATGACATTTACAAGCAGTTTGAATAGGTCAATTAAACAAACCCCAAGGGAACATTAGATCCAAAGATGGCCTTCTATGTTGAGTATTGCATAGAGGCAAGATATAGACTCATCATCCAACCCCCATACACATCTCAATAGTGGGTGCACTTTCTTCGCATTCCCCTTGGCTAGTTCTAGGTGGGCTCATATTGACTCTGGGTTGAGACAAATCACCACATTGACCAAATGAACAAGATTTTCCAAGTGTCCCATCTTCGAGAGGTCAAGACAACAGAGCACTTGATCTTCTACTGCCCCATCTATTAAAAGACTTGTGAGCAATTCTATTGTTTATTTTGAGGAGCTCAGACCCTCTCCACTTTCTCCAAGCACCTCTAGAGATGCCTAGCCTTATACATGTAGAAGGGATTCAAGATCCGTTCCCATGCCCTTGAACCTCCTCCTAGACTAGATTCCACCCATAGGATTACTTCATTCTTTATGGTGCTCCCATTAGCTAGGGGCCAAGAGACAAATTGATAGAAGAATTATTTTTTACTCTATATCTATGTCAACCAAAAGGAGTGTCCCCCCTCCCCAACGACCTCAACAATATTTCCAGACTAGATCCATTACCAAAAGACAAAGAGACCATACAAGATTAAACAATGCTTGACCCCTTTCATACAACAACTCAGTGGACATTTTGGATTCCCCCCCAACTCTTCTTCTGGACAACATTCAATATTGAGTGTCCTTCATTCATCCTTATATGTCTTGAGAGATGGACTTAGTGGACCATGAAATAATTGCATCATCATCAATATTTTCTTTTAGCTTACAATTGAAGCGATTTTGATGGAAGTGTGAACAATGTTTTTGCACTTATGTTTATCTCATGGCTTCCCATGCTTCTTGTTGAATTATTTGTTAACAACAACATGTATCTTTATGGACATATATTTTCTACTTACTCTAGTGAGTAGTGGTCATCTTACAACGTATACATGTCTGGTTGGGTTATAAGGTCTTCTCTCTATCACGTGTTTTAGCTTTCATCTTTTGAAAATGTAAGCATTTTTACCGACTCTAGTTGGGATTAATTATCAATCTTACAATGTATAATTGTCTAATTGGGTTACAAGGTTTTCTCTCTATTGTGTGTTCTAGCATATAACTTTGAAATTTTCAATATTGAAGCTACATTTCATTGGGATTCTCTGTCAATGCATTTTCTACCTACTCTAGTCAGTAGTGGTCATCTTACAACGTATACCTGTCCCATTGGATTATAAGGTCTTTCTCTATGTCTATAACGTTTTTTAACCTTAAGTTTTTGAAATGTATTTGGGGAAACCAAAGTTTTCAAATTAGATTTAGCATTACAGATTCTAGCGAGGATAAGGGTATTAAGAAAATATACAAATTTTCTCAGCATTGGAGCCAATGCTGGTATTTTTACTCCTTTCCTATAGAGGGAAGGGCAGCTGGCATACTCAAATCTTTGGCCTGATGATGTAAAGAGATTTTGTCCCGCTGATGTAATTTTCATGGTGTTCATATATGAAATAGAAGATAAATGTTTATAAGGCTTAAGGCCGAGGGTTCGAGGGTCATGATTTATTATCAAAGATAATTACCATCTTTTATTGCTCTAGGGGTTTCAATTTACTAATTATTACTTTAGGATCCTAGGTTTAGGTTTCATGTTTAAGGATTCACTATTCATGATGATGGCAGGGATGGTGCAGAGTTTAGGATTCACTATAAAGTTTGCAAAGTCTTGGCATGATAATTTATTATTTGAAGTCTTAGCATTAGTTTCTAATTAAACAAGCATATAAGAATAAACATCTCATGCAAATATCTAGCTGAATTCGCCTGTTTGTCTTCAGGGAACTTGGCATTGGAATTGTACCAAACAATCCTCTTGGTAGTGGATTCTTCTTTGATAAAGCAGTTATGAAGAGCAGATACAGATGCATTAGACACAGTGTGAGCAGATGCATTAGACAGTGCAAATATCTCAATTAATCCACTAACCTTGTGATTATCACAAAGCTCTTTTCAACATCAATCTATCATAGAACTCTTTTCAATATCACAGAGCTCCTTTCAGCCTCAAATAACTCATGTCACTGACACAGTGTGAGCAGTAGATGGATAGGTATGAGCTGGGGGATGAATTGGGGTTGGGACAATTTGGTAAGATCGGGTATTGTACAGACAAAGTGACTGGGGAGGTTCTGGCGTGCAAATCCATTTGAGGAGGAGGAGTATGTGCAATTGGTTATGGAGCTATGTGAAGGTGGGGAGCTTTTTGACCAGTTGCAGAAACAGGGGAGATATTCTGAGCCTGATGTTGCAAGATTGTTCAAGTATCTCATGGAAGTGGTGAAATATTGTCATGATAATAGGGTTGTGCATAGGGATCTGAAGCCAAAAAATATTCTTCTTGCAACAAAGTCTCATGTGTCGCCCATCAAGCTTGCTGACTTTGGATTGACCACCTAATTTACACCCGGTATGCATTGAGGCATTCGATCTGATATTTGAAGGAAGGCTTATAGGAGAAGAATTCTTGTTGTAACATTTGCTTCAATTACTTTAGATTTAGGTAGGTTTGTATGTAATATAAATTTCAGTCAATATACAGTCCAAGACAGAGTCCAATAGCCAGAAAAACCAAATCGTGAATATAACAATATTATGGCGTTTGGTTCAGAGTTTAATACCTCGCTCTATTGAGTATAATCTTATGGCATTCAGTTCAGAGTTCTCCCCGAGTATCCCCGAGTCCTCAAAATGGTTCAGAAGCAGAGTAAAGAATCTAAAGCATCGAACGAACTAATTCCTACATAGATATGTTTGTTGGATAGATATGATAGATCTAGTGGTGATATGTTGTCAATATCCCATATAGTAAGGGATAGAAGCAGTAAAGAAGCCTTCCTTCAATTGGACATAGCGCAGGTATGTGAAAAGCAAAGCCACCAGGCCTTACGGTAATGAGGAATGAGATGACGCAACGAGTTCAGGTGCGAGGCGGGACGTGTAGGTGGTGAATTGATGGCAGGGATGTATGGATGATTTGTGGATGATGTATGGATGGTGTATGGATGGGTAGCCGACCGGAGGGCGGAGGTGATCGACGACGGGAGTCCAGATGCCGGAAAAGGGTTGCCGACAAAGGTCCATTTTGTTTGGACTTTAGCTTACGCCTATCTTATATATCCGTTTTATTTTCATATTTATGTAGCAATGTGTTTGTTTGATGTTGTTGTTGCTTTAAATGTTTAAAAATTTGAAAAACAAATGACTATTTTATATTCTTTTAAGTTTTGTGATAATTCCCCATATTTTTATTGCCCGTAAGTGATATTCTCAACCTAGCGATAAAGTTCCTATAAAAAAAAAATGTAGCATTGATTCTATAACACCTCAAGATTCAAGAATGACCACCAAAGAAAACACCCAAAAACCACATCCATTCTTACAAATTTTGGCGGAAAGACATGGAACTAGAACTGACAAACAACAACCAGTTTGTTGCAATTGGAAGGGAAATTCAAAGAGATCAAATGTTATAACTGCAGAAAGGAGCATCGACAAAGCATTTGATACAACTATTGAAAATTGCTTGGGTGGGAGTGTTTCTGGCATGAATCAAGAGAAAATTCTTGTACAGAGTGTAAGCCTGTCCTTCTCAATTGTGTTTCAGCTCCATGAATTCTTAAGCCAAAGAAAGCAAAGTTGTCAAAGATAAGCCTACTTTCACGTTCACTAGAAAAACTTAAAGAGATTTTGGTTGTGTCAAAGTACAAAATAGTAATAGATCAAACTGGAAAACATCCATTTTCCAGCGCAGATGGGACTGAGCATATAAAGTTGGTTGATAATATAAGTGTCTAACTCTTCTAGTATAGAGATGGATGAGATCAGAAAAATCCTCTCATTTGAAAATGAGACAAACATTGTTGATCTTAAAGATTTCTCGCCTACTATGGACGTTGAATTTATCCCATGGATTGCGCAAACCCAAAACCCTCTTTGATTTTTAGGAGGGTTTTGCAGATGAGGATGTGCCTCCTGTGGTCCAGCATGAATATCCATAGGATGATGATGAAGTATCCATGATATATTGGGATGTGGATCCTAATGACAAGAAGGACAAAGAGAAAGAGATGGGCCATGAGGTCAAAGAAGAGGGGAACTTTGAAAACCCTAATTTGATACCAAAAACTACTTTGTCGTAGGGAAGTTGGAGGCCAGAGATGATGGCGACATAACTGTCATTTATGGTGTTCAATGGGTAGATATATCTGAGAGCATCCCAGTGGCAATGTCAAGTTAGTTTCGATGGGTGGTGTTAACATTCATATTCTCACTTGGTGCAAAAGTCCCTAAGCACAAGTGATGAGAACCCAATGGCAACTTAGGAAAGGCACCATTGTCACCTCAGTGGATTTACCTTTCTTGCTTTAGACTAATAATGATCCTAGCCTAGGGGAAGGGGACTTCCCTAATGCTAACTAAGCCTAATCATTTCAGTGAGTGAGGAAGGGTATAGGTTAGTTAATTATTTGATTTAAGTTTATGATCAATGATGTATATTCTAGACTTAAAATCAGAGATGAAGTTATCCTAAATGAGAGTGCAAATCACTTAAATATATGCTACAAGTTTTAATGTGATTTGCTCCAAATAAAATGATCCAATTCTCAGAAGATACAAAGTGCTAGAAATTACTATTTACTCAAGATCACAATTCCCTATAGAATGTAATAATGGTGTGATTGAAGCTTATGATGAGCAAATCAATTGACCAAATGCAAGATATAAGGAGCAATGATCATAAGAAAGAGTGATTCCTTAACCCTTAGTGTTTGAAACTTGCAAAAGAGAATTGGATTTATCAAGTGTCCTTAAGTGGATGTATGAACAAATGCTTGCAAATAGATTTGAGCCTTAACCATATGTGAAGATGAGATTACCACAATAGAATCAATTCCTTAATCAACCAAGAAGCATTGTAAACTCCATATATGTAAGTTGATATATAGATCTATGAATGATTAGCAAATCATTTCTCCTTAAAATATAAATTCTTCACAACAATTTGCAAGCTGAAATGTGGCGATTTAATCCAACTTGGAAGATGATCCAAAACTATTTTTCTTGTCTTTGTGGGTTTTAGAAGCTCTTCTATTTTCATTAATTTCTATGATATGATAAGCATGATTTGCTTGGATTGGTAACTACATAGATGTGTGGTCTGTTGGGTTGTGGTTAGATAGACATGCAGTAGACAGGTGAGGAGTTTAACACACATAGTTTGGATTTTCAACTTAATCATGTATGGGTTATATTTGAGGATCCCCACTGATAGATAGGAGTCTTGATCTAGCTATGACAAAAAAATGGTCTTTTTGTTTAAAAAAGGGTGATTGTTCCTATTTATGTATATTTATATATTCGTGTATAATAAACTTATCTATTTATGGGCTCTATCTGCAAATCCCTAAAGTGAAGTTTCAGGCGTTTGCATCTCATTTTGGCAAAAAATTATCTTTTGTTTCACAAACAAGATTATTATATATAAAAAATGTCTGGCTAGCTGTGATCTATACATGTGTGTAAAAGTGCCCTCATCTATGTTTAGATTCTTTTGTCTATGTTAAGATATGTATGTATATATTCATGTGTGTAGTTTTTTATGTGATACTGGTTGTTTGGTTATGTATGCCATATTGCCAAACAGAGTAAAAACAAATTGTGTTGTTGTCAAGAAAATTTCGTTTCTTTGGGGTGGGTTGGGTTACTCTGTTGTTAGCTCTCTTGGATAAGAGTTTATATATATATATATATATTGTTACTCAGTAAATACGGCTTTTGTGTTTTTCCTACAGGATTTAATCTTTTAATTTGAATATTGGAAAACTAACATTTCAATGTTTTTTGAGTTATATGGTTTCACTTTGTTACGAAATATTGCTTTCTGATATTTTTGGGGTGTATGTGTTACGAAATATTGCTTTCTGATTTTTGAGGGTGTATCTTTTATTTGGTCTATAAAAAAAACACTAATTCAATTTTTTTTGTGAATGTAGTTTTGGGATATCTCTATAAATGTGTTGTTTTATCAACTTTCAATATAGTTTTGTGATCTTATGTGTTGTTTTATCAGTGATAATCTGGAGATTTTGGTGTATTATCATGTGGGGTAAGAAATTCTAAGGTTTTCATGAAGTATGTGATATATTTTTTCTCCAAACAACAACTCTTTGTATTTAAAATAAAAACTCGCTGATACTTAATCCACATACTGTGGATCATAAGCCTCGTATAATCATTTTAAATTTAACAGAGAACTTCAAAAATATCAAATAAGGCACGTATAAACGAAACCATGTCTTAGGATACCATGTGTTCCTATCCTAACTGGACAATCAAAACATAAACCATTTCTTCTTGTCCTGACAGTAAAATAACTTTGCAAAACTTGTATTTAACAAAAAAATAGCTGCTACTAATCCCCTGAATGTAACAGTAAAATAACTTTGCAAAACTTGTATTTAGCAAAAAAATAACTTCTACTTAATCCCTGAATGTATTAATCATCGGAATTCATGAATGTATTAATCATCCGAAGTAACCATATTGTAGATTCGGGTCATCTGAAGTAGCTGCTACTTCATCCCCAAATGTAACCATATTTGAGATTTCGGTCATGCATACTGCCCATCAAAAACTTCATAGAATCATTATAACTTCAAGAGAAGTTCAAAAATATCAAATAAGCTACTGTGAAAACAAAACCATGTGTTCCTATTCTAACAACAAAATAACTTTACTAAATATAAACCATCTGTTTCCGTCGTAACACTAAAACAACTTTACAAAACATAAAGAAATCAAAGCATAAATAAAACCCTAGTCGGATGCAAGCTACAGATTCCACTTGAGTGATCGAGTAAGGTTTTTCATGAGAGTCTTGTGGCCTCTGTTGGTGGACAAGTGTTGCTGGAAAGCAGTGCCCAGGGAGAATGGTTGATGAAGCTAGTCACCGGAGGAAGTAGATCCTGAATGGTGGAGAGGGAGGCATCCAACTCCAGAGATTTCATCCAGAAAATGGCCACTCTGCTCCAAGTCTCTCAGCTCCAGAAGTTGTTTCTCAGCTTCGACATTGAACCGATCACGGACTTTGGTGGATTCCTTGGTCTAGGTTTTGAACTGGGTTGTCCATCTTTCCGTTGACATTGCCGAGCGAGTCACATTGGGCCTGCACTTAAGCGATTTCCTTCACACACAACGTTAAACATCGCCTCACTCCTCGAAGCTCTACCTTTATAGTCAGACCGTAGACACTCTAACCTCAATACCAAATCACCAGCCAAGAGAGTGAAGTGCTTCTGAAAAAAATGGCAAGGGGATTGCTTTCTGAAATGTCTTTTGCATCAATGATGATGCAATTCTGATATTGACTTGAAGCTTTGTATGATGATGCAATTCTGATATTGACTTGAAGCTTTGTATGAAATGGACAATTACTGTGAATGCTTCATCTCATGCAATGTTCGTCCATAAAGTTGAGGCGAGAACAACAGAAGAAGCACCTACCTATTGATGGAGATCAATACCCCTACACAGATTCAAGTTAGACAAAGCTGCCCTTCGACTGCGTCGACATTCACCTTCAGATTTGAAAAACAAGAGGAATGAGACGGGCGCGGGACGCAATGAGAGATAGGTGGTGAATTGAATGAGAGATAGGCGTCGAATTGATGGCGAGCGTTGAATGCAGGAAATGGGATGTGGGATGTTGATGATGTATGGATGGTATGGGGTTTACGGAAGAGAAGAGGGGACGATGAAGGAAGGGGCCGTGAGATGGAACGTGTAACCGGCCAGGGCTCGGAGGTGATCGACGACGGGAGTTCGGACGCCGGAAAAGGGATGCCGACAAAGGTCCTTTTTGTTTGGGGTTTAGTCTACGCTTCTCTCATAATAATAATAATGTCGTGAGACTTGCAAATTTGGTTCGAATTTGGTTGAGTGGGTTTTGAAATGAGCATTCCGCACCCAAATTTGGTCAACAATTAAATTTCTCAAAATTTGGTTGAAACTTGAAAGAGGTTGAAACTGTAAAAATTGAACAATTAAATTTCTCAAATTTTGATTGAAATTCTAAAACTTAACAACAGTGTTATTTATTTTTTTAAATAAAAATTATGTATTTAGATTTTTGAATTTGTTTAATAATCTTTACACATTATGAAATTGATTAAAATTTTACTTATCTCAATTTTACAATATTGGTATTAGGATAAGTAATTAATAAAGATTTAAAATCTGTATTTTAATGGTTAAAAGTTTGTTCTAGATCTTTCTAATGTTAAATTGTGTAAATAGTTTTGAAACGTCCAATATATAGAGTGGACACTCCACCCATCTTGTCCCTGATGATGGGTGGAGTGTCCACTGGAAAAGTTTGACATTTCAAAACCATCTACACACTTTAGCTCTAGAAAGATTTAAAGCAATTATGACCAATAGTGAAAACATACACACTCGTTAAGAGATTGGTTTTCTTAGACATAAGGAAATTGGGTAATAGCACAAGATCCAAAGGTATCTTGCAAGAAAGAAAGTTTACTATCCCCTTGCTAACCACCATTGGTGGTGTGGTTTTCCTTGAATAATAGTGATGAGTCAACATGTATTCATACACAGTAGCCAATTATCAACCAACGATGAGGATAGTGATCATTGGCTAATATCCACTAATGCAGGTTGACTCATCTACTCATCATCTTTACTCAAGGAAAACCACCCCACTTGAAATGATTGGTTGGCGGTTTGTAAGGGGGCAGACTTTCACTCCTACTAGATGTCTCTAGGTCTTGTGTCCTAAACCTATTTCCTTATGTTTCCTTATGTTCCAAGAAGACGAGCTCTTAGCCAATCTGAAGCAATTTCCAATGGGATCATGACATACTTAATAGTAGCATTTAGCCTTAATCTTCCACACTAAACCATATACTATTCCTATTGCAATTTAACCTTTTACCAAAAAAAAAATACCAACATTATTATTGCTTTTTTAAATAAATATCATAGATTTTTTATTTGTCTAAAAATTTTAACTGGTCATCCAATTTTTAAAAATTCAAATTAACTAAATTTTTACCCAATCCAAATCTCACAACATTGATATGTATTAATATTATGATAAATGACAACTTCCTTCTCATTTGCAAATTGCATTTTGTTTTTTTTTATAGGGGTAATTGTTCTACCAAATGGTTTTCTTAAGAGAACATAAATCTGCATGAAATAGCTGTTTTTAATTGTTTAAAATCTATTTTTGAATGTAGAAATGGATTAAACATGTTGAAACAAATATCTCAAAAAAATATAACCTAAAAAAACAATTTCATAGAACTTTTAAACTACAAACCTTTTATATAATAATATAATTACTTCTTTAAGTTATTCACGAATATTATGAGTTGTAATGTTTCTAAATATATCCACTTTCACGTACGTAGTTTTAGTAGATATGATAAAATTATATATCCACTTTCACGTACTTGGTTTTAGTAAGTGAGGGACCAGCCAAACACAATCTTTTTCCTATTCATGAATCTGCTTGAGTGAATGTGTTCTTATATTCTCGAGCATGGAATTGGCACCGAAACGATCAATCAATTTATAGTTAGGCTGGTAGGGATGGCATGGAATGGACCGAGGTTTTTGCATTTATAGTGGAGTTGGTTTAGAATGGTAGTTTTTAATCCCTTTCACATATTGATGAAGATGTAGTAAATTATAATTAATATGATTTTGAGTGATTTTTTTTTAAAGTATAATAAAATTAAAAATGAAATTATGAAGATTTATTAAAATATAATTTTTTTTTATAAATTTATAAAGTATTAAGAAATATTAAAAAAAAATATTGAAATAATTTATTTATTTATTTACAAAATTAAGTATTAAAACAAATTTAATTATATTTGTATTATTATTAAAAAAAAAGTTTTTATTTACATATTTTAATTTTTATATATTTTTTCAATATAATTAAATATAGTAAAATAAATATTTGAAAATGAAGGAATCGAAGTAAACGATAAATGATAAAATGCTAAAGTTGGATATGCTTTAGGACTTGAGTTTGAAATTTGCATGGTGGGAACATGTGTCAAATATGCTTTAAGAATTAGGTTTGAAATTTGCATGGTAGGCATAAATGTTGAATATGCTTTAGGCACTACTTTTTAAATTTGCATAGGAGCACTTTGGGATAAAAGAGAGGGATTTTTTTAAAGAGGATATGCTTTAACTCATAAATTTGTGTTCACTCGGATGGGGTGTCAACAAGTGGGACTCTAGATGCACACACGACTCACTAGGTCGACACTCCATTGTGCAAATACCTATACATCAGGTTGGGAGATGGGTAGAAGGGCTCCGATGCAAGGCGAAGATCATGGCAATCACTCTGAGAGGTACATCACCTCCATTTCCACCATTGATGATGATGTTGGGTATGAACTAGTCTGTTGAGTAGGATGTTGACTTGATGCTTGAAGTTATGATCACACGGGGTGCATCGAAGAAGGTTGGTACATAATTAAAGGGGGAGTTTCAAAAACGGATGAGAAGAAGTTTAGATGATTTGGAAATGATGAGAATGCGAGCAAAGGGAGATATTTTTCTTCCTCCATTTTGGGTAGAGGCGATGGTTGGCTCGAAGTTTCTTTGGAGCACAGATTGGCTCTCTCGGGATAGGGGACCATGGCATGTAGGAGGGCACTCTTCAAATAACCTTTCTCATTCTACTCTATCCCTAGTTTGGTCACCTTGTTTTCGGTCTTGGGATTGCTTGTTGGGTGTCTCTAGTTCTTGGTTTCACACCCAAGAGGAGGGGTTGAAACTTCTATTCATAATTGGGAGAGCTCAAAGGGATATCGCTTTTTGGCTCACCTAGATGGTGAATTTTCTATGGATGTTTGTGGCGTAGGTGTGGCTAAACCTTGGTCTCGGTCTGTGTATGTTCTTGGAGTTGGTGATGGGTAGAGGTTTAAGCGGGGGGGCAATAGGGGTGATGGTAAGGCTCCTTCTTTCTGATAACGTCTCTCCCTGACCAGAGCAAAGAGTGATGCTTGGGAAGCGAGACATTGGTTTATGGAGAACTACTCGAAGGTAGCGAAACGAGAAGTGGACACACTTGAAAAGGTAGTCAGGGCCAATCGTCAAATGACACTCGATGAAAAGATCATGGAGGAAACTCAGGGATGGGTGGAGGACCCAATCCATTCCAAGACCCAAGACACAAAATTTTTTAGGACAGCATAGAGTTATTGGCTTATGAAGACTCTAGTGGCTCAAGCCCTAGAGAAAAACAAAGAAGAGCGGCATGAAATACTCCACATGATAAGAAGTTTTGAGGGCAAGTTTGAAGTAATGTGTCAAATGATCTTTGGCATAAAGATCATTGTTTTGAAGGTGGAAGAGGAGGTTGGCAAAGGAAAGCAAGTCGAAGGCTCCACTAGGTTAGCTAGAACCCAAGCCAACCCCATTATGTTGGATGCAAATCCGCAGTCCTCAAAGGCTTCCCAGGAGGAGGATGAAGATATAGAATTGGTGTTGGAGGTGGTATAGGAGGAGAACACCCTTTGACCCAATGATTGACACCTAGTCTGATCATGTTTTTTCAAGTTTCCTTTTTGTTTATGTTATCATGGACAACTATAGGCTTATATTTCTGTTATTTTCCTTTATGAATAATCTCTGGTTGAAAAACTCAGTAATTTTTGGCAAACAAGTTTTGATGCCTATCACTAGGCAGGTGAGTTGGTTTCCTTGAGGGTAGGTCCTCCCAGTCTTCTGATGTAACACCACTTTTGTATATAATAGAAATTTGAATTGGTATGTTTTTTAGCTTAAAAAAAAACTCCCAAGTTTGTGTTAAAGTGGATGTGTTTTTAACTCCTAAGTTTGTGTTAAGAGGATATGTTTTCACTCCTAAATTGTTGGGGTTGTGAATTAAGAAATATTTGCAAAATAGTGTATGGATTCCAAACTTTAAGGAGGATAACGAGAGTTTGGAGGCGATAACCATGTAAACAACTTTAAAATGGAAGAAGAAGTGGATGAGATGGTAAAAGTTGCATTCATACACACTGATAAGGATAAGAAAAAAAATTAAAGATTTCTAAAAGTAAGCATAGTAGGTAATTAATAATGTTAGATCATCCCCCAGATGGGGTGGTAACGGGTGGGGAATTAACCTCACACGTGGTGAGTCAGGCTACCACTCTACAATATCATGATGCAAGTGGGATAGGTACTGAGTTGTTGGTTCAACCGGTGCAAAGGAATGAGGATGTGGGAGGGTGAGTGGGGTATGAGCTCCCCTACTCTAGCAAATGATCTGATTACTCTAGCGATGAAGACGTGATGGGGGCATGTGAGTCATGCCTGATACTGGACAACAAAACTCCCTTACTATGGTGTTATACTTAAAATGATGTTTGATGTCTTGGTGCTCCGGGTAAATCATATGGAAATTGTTATGAGGAAGGAGTGGGAGATCATGACTCCCAGTGGTGATGGTTTTCTTAAGTGGCAAAGGATTGCTCAGACAAGGACTCTTCTCTACGAGGTTGATTTGAGATCCTCAATGAGCAGGAACAACATCCTTTTCAAGGTAGTGGTTCTTTGTCTCCTCTATCGGTTTTCTAGTCTGGACTTCCTCTTAATTCCTAACTTTGTATGTGTGGTTTTTGTGTGGTATTTTGAGGCTATTGGGTTCTTGTTGGTGGTTTCCCATTTCGTTGTTGAGTTGTGGCTTGAGTCGGGGAAGTGTTTCAAGCATAGGTGTGGAATTTTTGTTTCAAGAGCAATTTTGGCTCCCCCCGACTCTCTAAGAGTTTTCCATTCTCCTAGCCTAGGTTTTGTCCTTCTTACAATCCTAATCATGTCCTAGCTTCAGCTACAAGTATTTTCCTATGGTCATAAGCATAAGGGAGGGAGGGTCTTGCATATTCCAGGTTCACCTCGTTCTCACCTTCGCTCTTATGAGATTATGATGGAAGATAGGGTGGCTACGAGATTTTCATATTCTAGTGCACGTGGGGCTTGGAGGAGAGGGCCATCTAAGCCCCCTCTAGCCAAGAGGACCAATCTTCGATCTCAATAGATAGGGGTGAAGAGGGCCACAAACCAGGCTAGGAAATTGTTCAATAGTAGTACATCCCCAAAAACTCAAAAAAGGATGGACAAGTTTGTGAATCAAGCACTACAGAAATGGTCGTTGACTGCAAAGCATCAGATAAAGAAAGAATTCCAAGAATGGGTTTCAGACCTAGGATTCTCATGATCTAGAGACACCAAATTATTTCGAGCAATGGAATTCTGTTGGTTATCAAAAACCCTCATTGTGCTTTCCATGGAGGATAAGGACGATAAGTAGGTGAAATCCTTGGATATGATCAAATGAATGGAAGCAGAGTTTACTATCCTATGTAGGGTGGCTTTTGGGATCAAATTCAAGTTGAAATTTGGGATCCAACTAAGGATGAGAATATAGTCGAGGTAGTTGGAACTTAAGGATCTTCTGGAACTAGCTCCAACCTACTTATTGTGGATGATGCACTTGTAGAAGACATAAAGGGCAAGGCTAAGGCGTATGAAAGTCTGAGCCAAAACATCTCATAGTTAATCATGTTGCCATGCAATTTTAGCTCAAGTTTTTACTTGTATGTATTTTGATTTTTCAATCATGTTTTCAACCTAGTTGATTACAGAGGTGTATGGATTTCCCTAGACAATATAAGCATGCTAGTTTCTTGTTGTGTGAGGTATGGTTTATGTTTTGGCAGTCCCCATACAACCATAATGCACCAATTTTTATATGATGTATATAAATAGATTATCTAAAGGTTGGTGGCTAGGGTTTACAGTAGCGGGATGAATGGAGTAGAAAGACGATCCTCTACGGATAGGGTTTACAGTAGCGGGATGAATGGAGCAGAAAGACGATCCTCTACGGCTAGGGTTTACCCTAGCGACTACCTGAAATAGAGATCTAGCCACTGAAACCCAAAACACGACTGAGCTAGAGCAAAGAAAGTCGCGAGTCTAGTATTATAAGGCGTGGGATTTTATGGACTAGATCTTTTGAAGCCCGTCGCCGCCGAATCCAAATCACCCTGGACTTGTTTGTAAGGAGATTGTTACCTTGTTGGTCGTCATGATTGAGATCGCTTGTAAGGAATCTGAAGTTCAAGACTCTTAAACCTTGAACTGGAGCAGGAATCTAAGCATTTCAATAGCTTCCAAGTACCCATGAAAAGGGAGAATATCTATTTCAAACTTGCATGCCATATGTATTTACTTTACTGAGAACCCCATTAAAAAAACAAGGATTTTATAACCTCAAATCGAGTTTAGGTATTTACTTGGGGAAAATCAAGTTGAACCCTTTAAACTATGAATTCTATGCAAGCATGAAGTTGTCCTCGGAAGCATGTGGGGGATGGACTGCAGCCAAGGTTTCAAAGTTTTGGTTTTAGGGTTCCAACGACTTGTACTCATAGTGGTGACAAGGTCTGATTGCATCTTGATGGAGGACTTTGTCCAATTGGTAGATTATACAGATAATAAACTATTGGAGGATCTAATATCGTACATTCTCTTGAAGTATCGTAATTGCTTGGTAGGCTCCAGGAGGATGAGGTGGCACTGAAGGAGATCGATTTTTGTGGTTGACAAGAAGGCATGTCAGTCCAACCAATCCTTCGTACTGGATTCGGTAATGACTAGGTTTTTGTTAGTCCACCTCCTGGGTATTTTTGGTTTATCGAAGAGGGAAATATTTAATGTCATCACTGAGGCCATTATTCCTTTGTTTTCGACGGATTGGGTGCAACATGAGGTGTTTGGATCATGTGAGGTGAGGAGTGAGTATTTCAACATTGGGCTGAATGTTAAGGAACCTATTTTGAAGGTTAGAGGTGGGGATTTTTTCAGTAGTTTCCTCAACTAGGATCTCCAACAGGTTGGTGACATTTCTAATCAAGGGTGGGATATGTAAGGAGAAAGCACAAAGTTGTGAAAAGTCGAGGCGAAGGGATTTCCATGGTTGTCAGTGAGGGTATTCGAGTGGATCAAATCCTAGACCTATCAGGCAAAACCTTATGGGAAAATTTCAAGGCAAAACAATAGGTATGGAGCAGCTCCAGAAGTGGGTTTGTGAGAATTGGTTCCCAGTTCTCAACTACGGACCTACTTATCATGTTTTATCTAAAGGATGGCTATGATTTATCTTTTGTTCTGTCAAGGACACAAATGTCATTCTAAAAGGGACTTAACTTTTGGATAGTGTTGTTTTATATGTGAAACCATGGTCACCATTATTTGATCCAAAAAATGACTTCAGTGGCAGTACACCTGTATGGGTGAAGCTTCTCAATTTTTCGATGGAATTTTGGTCTGAGCCAACTATCTGAGCCATTATAGATACGTTGGGTAAAATGATCCTGGTGGATGATAGTTTTTTTTCATCGGTGTCGCGCTTTGTGGTAAGGGTTCTAGTGGAAATCGATGTGAGCAAAGGTATTTTTGAATCACTTGACTTGGTTTGGCAGGGTAAAAGACATACTTAGATTCTTGATTGCCTAAACATTCTTTTTTGGTATGCACGTTGCCATGAGCTCGGTCACTTTTTTAAAGAGTGCGACAAGATGATGCGTAGAAAATTTTGGAGGAAGAATGAAGGATTGACCAACGATACCCTTCTTAGAGATGCATCTCGCTAACAAAGGTACTGGTCTACACTAGTTAGAAGGGGCTCATGCAAATGATAAGCCCACAACCTCTGGACATATTGTGATTGGAGACTTGTCTATACTGCTCATCGAAGGTTTGTGGCCTAGCTTGTGTCAACTTCCGAGCAACGTGAATGAGTGGTTGGTAACCAGTGCATATTCTCCGTTTGTGAGTCTCCAAATTAAGGTGGTTGGACCGGGCTTAGAGCATGATCCTAATTTGGGTAAGTTTGAGCACTCATGTGTTCCTTTGTCCCCATTAGTTTATAAGGATATTTATAGGAATTTTGGGAGGAATTTGGACTGTCCTTCAAGAGTCGTTAAAGGGGATGGTGATCAGGCCCCCCTTTCATCAACCCTAGTTTAGTCTCCTCTCTGGGCCTTGTCTTCTGACCTTCTTCTAGCCTCAATATATGGACCTATCAAGGGATAAAGTCCCCTCCTTTATTGTCAATAACCCTCCTTTGGATCATGTATCAAACTCCTCTTTTCATTCTAGAGGGGAGGGGGTCACTATCAGTTGTAACCTCGAACCCCCCCCCATTTTGTGGATCCTTCTCAGTCAAGGGGTTTGGATTTGGACTCATTGGTGGAGTTAGGTCATACTTCGGTGGGTAGGAAGTCTCCCCTTAAACCGGCGCAGGAGAAAGATATATATGAAATTAACTAGGGAAGACAAAAATTAATTACTAGGGCCCTTAGAGCAGGCCTAGCCCCCTAACCAGTCCCCCCATGAAGATTATTTCTTTCAATATTCGGGGGTTGGGGGGTTAAGCAAAAAAAAAAGGACCTACAGAGACTAGTGGAGCTCAATAGACTTGATATAATTTTGATTCAAGAGACCACGGGGAGGGGGACACAGTGATTGTTGAGTTGAGGAAGATTTTGTGTAGTTGGGATTTTCTTATTGTTGATTATGATGGTTTGTTGGGGGGTCTGAAAATTGGGTGGAATCATAATATGATTATGATGAATTAATTTGCCTTTGCCTTAGGTTTGTGCACTAAAGTTTGTAGTAAAATTATGGGGATGGCACAATGGTCAACATTTATGGGCCAAATGAAGAAAGACAACAATATTGGGACAATGTTATCAATTTTAATCAGATTAACACTGATAACCTTATTGTGG
>ML779224.1:1355633-1390940 GCA_009831015.1 Picea engelmannii
CCCTAATTTTTCAAACTTTGAATTTTGAAATTCTGATCCAGGGGATAGATGCACTGGGCTGAGGCGAGTTAGCTGGTGCAGTCGGAATTTCGAAAATCCAACTTTTACCCCCTCAAACTTGATCTGCGGATTTCTGGACTGGTACTTTTGGTTTTCTGGTACTTCTGGTACTTTGGTTTTCTGGTACTTTGTGAAACTAGGGTTTCACTTTCCGGGAGATCTAGCCACTGAAAAGGTGTGCTCTAAGTGCCAAAATGATCCTTGGGGGAGGGCGCATCTTTCTAGGTGGTTTTAGGGCTGAAAAGATTCACTTTTGCAAAACCCTAATTTGCAGGTACTACAACAGTGACGTTTTTCTCTTGCGAAATATGCTTCCTTCAGGTTGGCTCTGATCCCATGTTAATGTTTATGCCATTATTATAGTTCTTTGCATTTCAATAGATACGAGCATCATAAGAACAAGATCACTGAGAAATACACATTCACAAGAGACATAACATTTATCCCGGGAAACCCTCTAGGGGAAGAAAACCCAGCAAAAACTTCCTTATCATAAATTGCCAATATAATATTCAAGAGATAACTCAAACCAATACAGAAAGTCCTCTCCAAAAGATGCGCCACTCTTCTCCCTCTCTCCTTTGCCGGTAATGGATCAGAACTTGTCTCTCAAACTGAGCAAGTGAGTTGTGTGTAGAAGTGAGGCGCTAGCCTCTCTATATATACAAGACTGGCACGTGTGAGGGGGTTTTATTGGCAGGGCCGACCTCTCACTCTGGGTTGGTAAACCCACCTTTAATTTAATTCTGGGTCTCAATAATAATTGCTGGGGCCGACTTCTTATTCTGCCTATTACAATTGTCCGATGACCAATCCGCAAAAGGGGATTTGGTCCTAATACAGTTACCGACATGATTGATCCACAATGGGAATTAATCCAATGAATAAAATAACAACAATAATAAGAATACTCTTCGCAGTTACATTATTTCAACACTCCCCCTTAACAAGAAGGGTCTTCCTTGCTTGCAAAAAGGATGTATGCCGTCCTCCAGCATCAGAGTGGAGTTTGGGCTGCTTCATAATATAGGTTATAGATTGCTCGCTTTATAACCCTGGTATACACCTTTACAGAATCACGTAGTTGAAAGGAGGAACGAGATGGTAATGGAGATGGCGACAAATGTTCTAGGTAAACTCACTTCTAAACAAACATCGGGTTGAAGCAGTGAATCTTGTTGTATATTTGCTAAATCAGAGTTGTACAAATGCAGTGCATGGTATTACACCTAAAGAAACTTGTTCTGAGTAGAAATCTCAGCTATGTAACGTCACCCCACCTGAACTCGACCGTAGGCCATGTTCTCCCATACCACATCCCTTTATGACATTCCTGGACAACCTCTTACCCGTATCTCCTCCTCCCCCTCCTTATGACCTCTTTTCTAAGCAAGACATTAGGAGAGCATTCAAAGCTATAAGTACCAACAAAGCAACTGATGAGGAAGGGATTCAGGTTGAATTCCTTAAACATGGCATCCGATCTCTTGACTCTTATATTGTTGATTTATTTAACCAGGTGGTATGTTCAAGCTTTGCCCCCCTCCTGGACACGATACATTATTCATTCGATCCACAAATCGGGGAGTAGCTCTAATCCAAACAACTACTGGACTATCATGGTGGGACACACATTCTCCATGCTTTACATCACGGTCTTACACCAATGAATCTCTAAGAAGCTAGAGAGGTGTCATCTCGAAGCTAGAGGGAAAGTAGGTTTTCGCCCAAAATACTAGACAATTGATCACATCTTCACACTTCGAGCCATTTTTGAGGAGGCTTATCATCACTCCTCAAAAGTTTACCATTGCTTTGTAGACTTATGGAAATCGTTTGCCACAATTCTGAGGGAGGCATTATTCCATAGGCTGGGCGACATTGGCATATGTGAGACCTTCCTAGTAGCCATCATGAGGATGTATGAGTCAGTTTCGGGATGCCTCGGGATGGCACACAGCCTTTTCGACTTCATCCAGAGCACCATCAGGGTAAAACAAGGGTGCCCCCTCTCGCCAACCCTCTTCAAAATTTATATTGATGAGTTGGAGTCCTTCCTCCATGAGCATATCCAGGAGGGGGATGGTTGTCTTATACATCAAGTGTTGATTTCCCTGCTCTTATTTGCCAATGAATTGGTCTTATTGGCTTCTACTTCTGAGGGCCTACAGAGACAGATCGATGCACTAGGAAGCTTTTGTGACCATCGACAATTGATGGTCAACTTGGGTAAAACTAAGGTTTTGATCTTCAATGCATCAAAGAACTCTCTTACAGACTTACATTTCTAATACCGGGCGACAAAGATTGAGATCACCACTTCCTACGCTTATCTGGGAGTACAGTTCACGGGGCTCCGTTTCGGTATGCAATAGGCCCTTCAACCTCGGCTCAGTAAGGGGCACGGTTTTCAGGCCCTCATCAAGAGACAATGCTTCTTGGGTCAGTTTGAGGACATCTCGTCCAAACTCCACCTCATGGAGGCAATTATCAAACCCACAGTTCTCTATGGCTCCAAGATCTAGGGACCGAGTTTTTTACAGACAGACTGGGCCAGGTTGGAGACTGTCCAAACCCTACTTCTCAAGCTTGTCATCCACTGCAAGCAGACAGTTCTGTAGCCCATTATTCAGGCTGAGTTTATTGTCCACCCATGAAATTGCACATGTTCAAAGACTGAACACAACCTGTTCTTGTTTTTCGATCATCCACAGATCCTCCACCATCAAAATCTGAATAGCCAACCAAATGAGGATCTTCATTTTTGCCATATATTATTCCAAAATCTATTGTTCCTTTGACATATCTCAAAACCATTTTTGTTGTTGTCCAATACTCTACTTTGGATTTGTCATTAACCTGGATATGTACTTAACTGCAAAACAAAGATCAGGCATAGTGTTTGTAAGATAAACCAAATTCTCTACTAGTTGCCTATATAAACAAACTCATTTGTTTATATTGAATCTAAATTTGGCTAAAAATTCAGCCCTTTTTCCATAGGTGTCAATGAAATTTTACAATCAACCATCCTAGGCCTATATAACAAAGCTTTTGCATACATAGTTTGTGAAGCAAAACACACTGATTAATTTGCCAAAATTCTACACCTAAACAATAATGTAGGAGGTCTAAAGTTTGTCATGTCAAAAGTGAAACATTGATCAATTTTTATGTATCCGCACCAAGTGTACCTTTTACTCCCATTGACCTATGTTTGAGCTCATTTTTGGGACATTTATGAAATTAGCTTATCTTATCATGGTAATTGCTCCAACCTCACTACGTGTGATGATGATGTCATCTACATATATCACCAAAATCAACACATCACCATCCTCACTTTTGACATAGAGATCAGAATAAAAAAAGCTTCTTCTATATCCACTATCTCTCAAATATTTGTCAATTTATATGTACCAAGCTCTAGGAGCTTGCTTGAGACCATAGATAGTTTAAACAAAACTGCATACCAAATGTTCATTTCTCATACCTTGAAACCCTGAAGGTTGGTACATATAAACTTCTTCCTCCAAATAACCAGTGGGGAAGGTGCTCTTAACATCCATTTAGTAAATATTCCAGCCAAAATGTGCAACAAGAAATAGAACTAACTTGATCATGACCAACAGACAGTTGGGGCGAAAGTCTCATCATATTCTATCCCTTCTACTGATCAAATCCCTTTGCGAGGAGCCTTGCTTTATGTTTGTCAAGTGTCCAACCCATTTGTAGCCAAGGGGTTTTTTTATCCACTAAAAAATCTTACAACACCCAAGTCCGATTCTTCATTAGGGCGTCATATTCTACTTACATGGCTCTCTCCCATTCCAATCACCCCTTAGCCTCTTCATAATTATGAGGTTCAAAAGAATGTTGAATGTTAGCCATTATTGCCTAATCACATAAACATATATCTTTATGAATATCACTCCTAGAGGTTTGTGCTACCTCATGCTTCGCAACCCGATTCAAAACAGTTGATTTCTCGACAATATCACAGCCATCTGCAATCAATTTCAGATCTGATTTTTGGTCTGAGTTAGAGGAAAACAAGTTTTCATTTTCATCAATAACATCTTGGCCAAAACTACCTTTGTCAGTTTCAATATCAACCAATTTATAAGCCTTATAGTAGTCACTATACCTTGTAAACACCAAATTCTGGCATTTTGAATCCAATTCATTGTGCTTCTCATAAGGAACCCTTGCATAAGCCACTGAACCAAAAACCTTGAGATGACTTACCTAAGGCTTCTTACCAGAGCAAACATTTTCTAGAGTCATAGTTGTGACCACCTTTGTGATAGACCTATGGAGAAAATATACAGTTGTGTGAACAATTCCTGCCAATACTAGTTAAGAACATATTTGTTCTCTAACATGCATCTTGCCATCTCCATAACAGTGAGATTCCATCTCTCTGTAACCCCATTCTACTACAGAGTATAAGATGTGGTATAGTGTCTCTGTGTACCCTCTTGATTACAAAAATTGGCAAAGCTACGAGAACAATACTTAACACCATTATCAATCCTAAGAAATCTGATGCTTCTCCCCGCTTGCTTCACAACCATAGCTTTAAGCTTTTTTAATTCATCAAACGCATCAGATTCTTGTTTTAGGAAATACATTCACATCTTTCTGGAAAAATCATCTACAAGCAACAAAAAATACCTTGCATCGTAGATGGATGATGTCTTCAATGGGCCACAAATATCTGCATGGATCAACTCAAGAACTACTTTGGCTCTCCAAGCCTCTAAGATTGATGAGCACCTACTTAATTTGAGCTTCACCAAGGCTGCTGCTAATCCCAATCTTTATTATGTATTTGATAGATTTGATCTGTTTGTCTTGGTCCTGTAAGAAGATGACCTGATACCTACAAGTAGTACTAAGAAACTCATTACATGGTCGAAGATAGAGTTGGCATGCAAGTTTAACATGAAGGACATCAGTCTCATGCATTATTTTCTCGGTCTATAGGTTTGGCAAGGTATGGGCGATGTATTCCTTGGACAGGGGAAGTACAAGATGGAGATTCTGAAGAGATTTCAAATGATGGATCGTAAACCCTTGGCCACTCCTATGGCTCCAAACCTGAAGTTACATGCTCATTTAGATTCAGATTTGGTAGATCCTTCTTTATACAGGTAGTTGACTGGTTCCCTTACATATCTAATGAATACCATGCCTGATATTTGTTTTGCAATGAACACTTTGAGCCAGTACATGGTTGAGCCGAGGGGTATTCACTAGGTTGCTGCAAAGTAAGTGCTCCAAACTTGAAGGGCACATTTCATTGTCATCTGAGGTATGTGGAAGATAGTGAGTTGGTGTTGCATTTCTGTTGACTCTGACTAGGCAGAAGACCAGGTGGTAGTAAGAGTACTTCAGGATTCTGTTTCAATTTGGGTTCAGGTATGGTATTCTAGTTTAGCAGGAAGTAGGCAGCATACCAGTTCAGGAGAAACAGACTATATGGCAGCTAGTTCTGCTAGTTGTGAGGCCATCTGGCTTTGCAAGTTGATTGTAAAGTTGACTAGACAAAGATTGGAGACTAATTTGATATATTGTGACAATCAGAGTTGTATCAAACTCGCTAAAAATCCAATGTTTCAAGATTTCTCCAAGCATATAGATATACAGTACAATTTCCTAAGAGACAAAGTTCAGAAAAGAGAAGTAGCTCTTGAGTAGGTTCCTTAAAATTTGCAAGTTGTAGATATTTTGATGAAGGAAGTTTGAGATGCTCAAGGAGAGACTAGATTTGATGGAGAACAGTTTCCTCGAAAAGAGGGAGTGTTAGAGGTTTTACCTTGATTGCTCGTTTAGTTTTATCTAGCATGGCGTAGAGTGATTACAAATCCCTTGCCTCATGTCATGAGCAACATTCATGGCAAATTGAGGCACACTGTTTAGCAGCAGCTAATGTGAATGAGGGCACAACACTAGCTTTCCTTGGTTGTTACACTACAATTATGTAGGGGAGAGAGAGAAGGTGCATGCATGCACCAACCTCGTCCACTCCTGATTTTAGAACTATGGTTCCAGAATTAGGTTTCCTAACTTAGATAGATGCCTTTTGTATTTTGAAATTTAATTTTCTGTTTTTAGATTCCAATGTATGAGTTATAGTATTTTCAAGGTTTAGAATGGGGTGCATTATGCTAAGAGGTGGTGCATGCCTCTATGCATGCTTATCTCTCCTAGTGAGCATTCTTTTCTAGGAAACTTTATCCATGCAGGCCGAGCGCACATTCCTAGACTAAGTTAGAGTTAGGTTTTGACTATTTTAACCTAGGTGCACTTTTGGATATGTACATATGCAATGTAACCCTAAATTATCCTATTATATAAAGGAGATGAAGGGCAGACCATTGTGTTAGTTAGCATATTTAACTTTTGAGTTTTGGTAGTGTAATTCTTCTTTCAGTTTTCAATAGAAGATAGATGCAGTTTTGGGAGTTTAGTTTTGTGTTTTGCTGTTTGTATTTCCAGAAATATGTGTTTGTAGATTAAGGTATTCAAAATTTGTTGTTTTGGTTGGAGGTTTTAATTTTTTAACTACCTAGTGTCTAGATTATTTTTCTGAGTGCGGAATGTGCTTACCATGATCTATAATTTAACACCCTCAACCAAGGTCACATTACAGCTCAGATCTACAGGTGGTTGGGAGACCACCTTCTCTTTAGGAGTTGAATGAATGTCGGGAGTAATTCTCTGCTAGAGGGAACATACATATTATTTGATTAGGATGAATGGTCTGGATGTGTATATCTCTTATTAGTAAAACATGGACATCAAAACCACTTTGTTGCTCACTCCTCCTTTCAAGGAAATGGGTGGTGGTTGTGAGGGACGAGCTGGGACAACTGTTGATTTATGGTCCAGGTGGACAACCCGGTTGGTCAAGAGGATTTTAGCTGCGGTAGACATGGGAAAAGATTAAAAGCAATGTAAATGTAAGTTTAGCACTGGATCCCGAATCTTCTTTTGATGCTCTATTGTCATTATTATTCTCATCGCCAACAGCTCTTGGCCTACTATTGTTAGTTTGTTGTGCCTGTTGATTACCAGGGACGAAAGCACCGCCATCGGCTCTTGTTCAGAAATTATTGCATCTATTGCAGAAATTATTTTTTACAAGTTTTTACATCTATTGCAAAAATTATTTTTACTTGTTAGAAATTGTGGATGAGATGAGAAGAGAGTGAAGTTGCTTGCTAGTCTAATGGGTAAGCAAAGAAGAATTAAATAGCTCCGAAGAGAGCTAAAATACATGTGGAGGAAGAATCAACAAGAAGAGTTATTATATTCTGTAGATCAATATGATGATGTGCTTTCAGTTGAAGAACCCATCTTTGAGGATCAGAATGCAGAAGTGGACCAGATCAATGAAGACGATAAAGAAATCAGTGAAATATTGAAAAGACTAATGTCGGTTCTGCCATCCTTTTCAGGTAAAAATTTTAAGCTTTGGGAATTTAAAATGAAAGGATTACTTGGTTCAGTAGATTTATGGCAATTTGTTCAAGATGGTTTGATCAATTCACATGATAAGAGAAAAGATAAAATATCCTTATATCTTATTAGGTCAGCATTGGATACAAGTATTTTGTCTCCTATTTTATATGAATTTGGTCATATAGACAATGAAAAAATGTTATGGGATATTTTAGAAATGAAATATAGTGAAAAGATTGCATCTGCTTATGAGGAAACTTCTAAAGTTGATGGTGAACCTATAGAAGGTGTTGAATCCCACTGTGGTCAGTCGGATGTAKATAATGATGATTGTAATGAAGAAACTGTCATTGAGGTAATGTATGATGAGGAGAACATGTCAAATGAAGATTGGTTGAAGATCAAGCAGGAAATACAATATATTGATAATTTGCTAAATGTAAGAGGACACCTGCTTGAAACAATGAATGATGAGGAATCTGCAACAATAGTGAATGTTGTAGAGGAAGTTGAAAATCATGTGTTAGATGATGTTGTAACTGCAACAACAGAGCTGGAAGCACCGACAGAAGCAAACAACAATGAAGAAGAGCACCCAGATGAAGTGCCAAAATATTTTGAAGAAGATTTAAAGTTCCTTGAAGAATGGCTTGAAAATCCACAATTTATTGGAAACCGCATAGCAGGAAAACAAAATGAAAAGAACAAAAATTGTATTGATTTGAATATTCTAATGAATGGTTTTGAGTCTGCAGGTTTTGACATTTGGGAACAACAAGCTGAAGTTGAAGAAGTCAAGTATTGTATTGAAATGCCAAAGTTAGTAAACAACAATGAAGTTGTTGTAAAAGAAAAAGACATTGTAGTATTCACCTAAAATCAAGATTTGGAATTTGTTGATGACATCATGGACGAGGAAGAAACTGAAAAAGTTAATAAATTTTTTATGCATTGGAGGCATGAAGAAATTATATTTTACTATGAGTTAATGTTGCAGCAAATTGATGATCGTGAAGAGAAAACAACAGAGAATGATATGTGGCAGCAGTTCACATACAAACAATTTTTTGAAGAAAAAGTTGAAGAGGACAAGCATTGACAATCTGAAATAATTTTCAGATTGATGACAAACACCAACAAGAAGATGAAGGATAAGAAGCTGAAACATGGAATTTTCAGCAAAAGAGGAAGACTTAAATTGAAAATGCATAGAGGGTTTAGAATCTGGAAAAGGAGGAAGAGAAAAACTCACTCATACATGGAGTTGAAACAAATTTTAAGGTTTTGTTTGAATTATCCTTTGTAATGTTTGTAAGCCTAGCCGAGACTAAGACCGACAGGCATGTTATGTATTTTTATTGTATTAAATCCGTTTCTCCATTAAGGGGGAGTGTTGGATAATAATGGCGAAATGCCATAGTTAGGAAATGGTTAAAACTGATTGCTAGATTAGTGTTTGAGTGGTTTTCAGATCCACCAATTTAGGAGGTTGTTAGGGGCTATCCTAGCCTATATATTTGTATGCAATTTATCAAATTAATATAGATTGTGTGAGCGTAGTCTCACTTGTGATGTGCCCTTGTGGCCTCACTGTTATTGAGGTTAATTGATCTCAGTTTTTAATTGGTTCGTTAATAGTTGGAAATGGGAAGGATTTCATGTGTAAAGTGAGAAACAACTCATTAAAAGGGTGGATAATTTTAATGAAATAGAATGCATTCTTCTTGGTTCTCATGCAAAATGAGTATTTCAGTTATGAGAATGTGTTTAATGTTAGAATAGAGATAGCTACTGCATCTTTCCTTTGATTGACAGTTCGTTAAGCACTTTGGATCCTCTGTACTCTGGATATAACATGTATGGGTGAGATGCCAACACAGAAGTTGAGGTTCTAACCAAAGGCAATAAAATTTGCACCAATCTAGGCTACTGTAATATTGAGGTAGAAAGATACTTTAGTCATTGACACCCTTCAAGGTAAAATCAACGAATGTGTTCATTGTTCCTATAGAACAAAGCTGTCTGGATTGGCCAAGCGACTGCCAATCTAAATGTAATCTACATACACATAAGAAGAGTTGCCAATACAGTGGCAGACTGGATCGCCAACATGGCACAATGGACAAGAAGCATGATCTATGACTGTTGGAAGTTAGGGAACAACTTAAAAAAATGCAGAGTGGAGAAGAAGCATGATCCATGAGTGTCGGAAGTTAGGGAATAACTTAAAGAAAATGATAGTTTGGCGGGCTAGCTCGAGTGGTTGAGTGCATTGAACTTCATGTCGGAGATCTTGGGGTCAATCCGTCATGTTGGCTGCCTCTGTTGAGTGCCTCACTCAATCTCCCTACTAGATTATGTGCCCTAATCAACACCAAAGAATTTTCACTGTGAACCATTGACGAAATGCAGAGAAGTGCCCGAAAGTTTCCGGACAAGTTTTTTCATGGAATTTTTTTTTATGAAGGAAACTAGGGGGGTGAAAAGATAAATTACACTACCTCTTCGCTTAGGTTTCCAATGCTGCAGAAAAGATACAGGGAACCCCTCTCTCTCAGATGGCCACTACCATTATCATTTTCTTGTTTTAAGACTTACCAGTTTAAAACCAACGATCAATGTCAGTGAATCGGTTTTTGTATTTAGACTCAGTCAACCATAGGTTTTTTTTAATGAAGTCTTCGTCAGACAGTATATTAGACATAATAGGAGTCAGGATGTATATAGTGTAAAAGAACTATAACACGCATCTCATCATTTTTTAGACAGATATATTTTAAAAAATCATTTCTACTTATATATTTTAATTTTTTTAATGTTTTATTACATTATACGTATTGCAATCATGAGATCCATAATCTTTGGCATGAGCCAGGATTCACAGATTTCAAAATGAAGGAATTGAAGTGAACCATGAATGATAAATGTTGGATATGCTTTAGGACTTGAGTTTGAAATTTGCATGGTTGGCACATATGTAAAATATGCTTTAAGAGTTATGTTTGAAATTTGCATGGTATGCATAAATGTTGAATATGATTTAGGCGCTACGTCTTAAATTTGCATCGGAGCACTTGGGATAAAAGGGAGGGAAATTTTTAAAGATGATGTCCTTTTAACTCTTAAGTTAGGCTACCACTCCATTGTGCAAAGCCTATACATCTGGTCGAGAGATGGGCATAAGGGCTCTGATGCAAGGCGAAGGTCATGGCGATCACAGTGGGAGGTACATCGCCTTCATTTCCACCATCGGTGATGATGTTGGGTATGGACTAGTCTGTTGAACATGACATTGATTTGATACTTGAAGTTATGATCGCACGGGGTGCATTGAAGAAGGTCGGTACCTAATTAAAGGTAGAGTTTCAAAAACAGATGAGAAGAAGTTCAGATGATTCGAAAGTGATGAGAATGCGAACAAAGGGAGATCTTTTTCTTCCTGCGTTTTGGGTAGAGGCGATGGTTAGCTTGAAGTTTCTTTGGGGCATAGATTGGCTCTCTTGGGATAGGGGGCCATGGCATGTAGGAGGGCACTCTTCAAATAACCTTTCTTGTTCTGCTCTATCCCTAGTTTGGTCACCTTGTTTTTGGTCTTGGGCTTGCTTGTTGGGTGTCTCTAGTTCTTGGTTTGACTCCCAAGAGGAGGGGTCGGTACTTTTATTCAGAACTGGGAGAGCTCAAAGGGATATCACCTTTTGGCTCACCTAGTTAGTGAAATTCCTATGGACGTTTGTGGCGTAGGTGTGGTCAAACCTTGGTCTCGGTCTGTGTATGTTCTTTGAGTTTGTGATGGGTAGAGGTTTAAGCGGGGGGGATGCAAGGAGGAATAAGGGTAACATGGGTGATGCTAAGGCTCCTTCTTTTTGATAACGTCTCTCCCCGACCGGAGCAAAGAGTGATGCTTGGGAAGTGAGACATTGGTTTATGGAGAACTACTCGAAGGTAGAAAAACGAGAAGTGGACGCACTGGAAAAGGTAGTCAGGGCCAATCGTCAAATGACACTTGATGAAAAGATCATGGAGGAAACTCAGGGATGGGTGGAGGACCCAATCCATTCCAAGACCCAAGACATAAAATTCTTTAGGAAAGCAGAGAGCTATTAGCTTATGAAGACTCTAATGGCTCGAGCCCTAGAGAAAAACAAAGAGGAGCAACAAGAAATACTCCACATGATAAGAAAATTCGAGGGCAAGTTTGAAGCAATGTGTCAAATGATCTTTGGTATAAAGATCATTGTTTCGAAGGTGGAAGATGAGGTTGGCAAAGGAAATCAAGTCGAAGGCTCCACTAGCTTAGCTGGAACTTGAGCCAACCCCATTATGTTGGATGTAGATCTGCAGTCCCCAAAGGCTTCCCAGGAGGAGGATGAAGATATCGAAATGGTGTTGGAGGTGGTAGAGGAGGAGAAAACCCCTTCTCCCAATGATTGATACCTAGTTTGATCATGTTTTTTCAAGTTTCCTTTTTGTTTATGTTATCATGGACAACCATAGGTTTATATTTCTGTTATTTTCCTTTATGAATAATCTCTAGTTGGAAAACTCAGTAATGTTTGACAAACAAATTTTGATGCCTATCACTGGGCACGGGAGCTGGTTTCCTTTCGGGCAAGTCCCCCCATTCTTTTGATGTAACACCACTTTTTGTATATAATAGAAATTTGAATTGATATGTTTTTAGCTTAAAAAAAAATTCCCAAGTTTGTGTTAAAGTGGATGTGCTTTTAACTCCTAAATTTGTGTTAAGAGGATATGTTTTCACTCCTAAATTGTTGTGGTTGTGAATTAAGAAATATTTGCAAAATAGTGTATGGATTCCAAACTTTAAGGAGGATATAGAGATTTTGGAGGCAATAACCATGTAAAAAACTTTAAAATGGAAGAAGTGGACGAGATGCTAAAAGTTGCATTCATACACACTGATAAGGATACGGAAAAAAAAATCAAAGATGTCTAAAAGTAAGCATAGTAGGTAATTAACAATGTTATAGATGATCACCTAGATGGGGCATTAAACTCACATGTGGTGAGTCAGGCTACCACTCTACATTATCATGACGCATGTGGGATGGGTGTTGAGCAGTTGGTTCAACTGGTCCAAAGGAATGAGGATGTGGAAGGGAGAGTGGAGTACGAGCTCCCCTACTCCAACAAATGATCTGATTACTCTAGTGATGAAGACAAGATGGGGGTATGGGAGTCATGCCCGGTACTGGACAACAAAACTCCCTTACTCTGGTGCTATACTTAAAATGATGTTTGATGTCTTGGTGCTCTAGGTAAATCATATGGAAACTATTATGAGGAAGTAGTGGGAGATCATGACTCGTAGTGGTGATGGTTTTCTTAAGTGGCGAAGGAATGGTTAGATAAGGACTCTTCTCTACGAGGCTGATTCAAGATACTCAATGAGCAGTAACAACATCCTTTTCAAGGTAGGGGTTCTTCGTCTTCTCTATCGGTTTTCTTATCTGGACTTGCTCTTAATTCCCAACTCTGTATGTGTGGTTTTTGTGTGGTCTTCTGAGGCTCTTGGATTCTTGTTGGTGGTTTCCCATTTCGTTGTTGAGTTGTGGCTTGAGTCGGGGAAGTCTTTCAAGCATAGATGTGGAATTTTTGTTTCAAGAGCAATTTCGTCTCGCCCTAGCTCTCTAAGAATTTTCCATTCTCTTATCCTGGGTTTTGTCCTTCTTACAGTCCTAATTGTGTCCCAACTTTAGCTACAAGTCTTTTCCTATGGTCATAAGCATAATGGAGGGAGGGTATTGCATCTTCTAGGTTCACCTCTTTCTCACCTTTTCTCCTATGAGATTATGATGGAAGATAGGGTGGCTATCAGCTTTTCATATTCTAGTACACATGGGGCTTGGAGGAGATTGCCATGTAAGCCCCCTCCAACCAAGAGGAACAACCTTTGGTCTAAACAGATAGGGACGAAGAGGGCCACAAACTAGGATAGGAAACTGTTCAATAGTAGTACATCCCCAAAAACTCAGAAAAGGATGGACGAGTTTGTGAATCAGGCACTACATAAATGGTCATAGACTGCAAAGCATCATATAAAGAAAGAATTCGAAGAGTGGGTTTCAGACCCAGAATTCTCAGGATCTAGAGACACCAAAGTATTCTGAGCAATGGAATTCTATTGGTTATCAAAAAACCTCATTCTGCTTTCCATGGATGATAAGGAGGATAAGCAGATGAAATCCTTGGATAGGATCATATGATTGGAAGCGAAGTTTACTATCCTATGTAGGGTGGCTTTTGGGATAAAATCAAGTTGAAAAATTGGGATCCAGCTAAGGATGAGGATATAGTCAAGGTAGTTGGAACTTTAGGATCTCTAGGAACTAGCTCCAACCCAATTATTGTGGACGATGCACTTGTAGAAGACATAAAGGGTAAGGCTAAGGTGTATGAAAGTTTGAGCCAAAACATCTAATAGATAATCACGTTGCCATGCAATTTTAGATCAAGTTTTTCCTTGTATGTCTTTTGCTTTTTCAATCTTGTTTTCAACCTAGTTGATTACAGAGGTATATGGATTTCCCTAGACAATATAAGTATGCTAGTTTCTTGTTGTGTGAGGTATGGTTTATGTTTTGGTAGTCCCCATACAACCATAATGCACCAATTTTTATATGATATATATAAATAGATTATCTTAAGGTTGGCGGATAGGGTTTATAGTAGTGGGATGAATGGAGCAGAAAGACGATCCTTTACGGCTAGGGTTTACCCTAGCAACTACTTGAAATAGAGATCTGGCCACTGACACCCAAAACACGACTGATCTAGAGAAAATAAAGTCGTGAGTCTAGTATTATAAGGCATGGGATTTTATGGACTAGATCTTTTGAGACACGTCGCCGCCAAATCCAAATCACCCTGGACTTGTTGGTAAGGAGATCGTTGCCTTGTTGGGCATCGAGATTGAGATCTCTTGTAAGGAATCTGAAGTTCAGGACTCTTAAACCTTGAAGTGGAGCAACAATCTAAGCATTTGAATAGCTTCTAAGTACCCATGAAAAGGGATAATATCTATTTCAAACTTGCATAACATATGTATTTACTTTATTGAGAACCACATTAAAAAAACAAGGATTTATAACCTCAAAATTGAGTTTGAGTATTTACTTGGGAAAAATCGAGTTGAACCCTTTAAACTATGTATTCTATGTAAGCATGAAGTTGTCCTCATAGGCATGTGGGGTATGGATTGTAGCTAGGGTTTCATGGTTTTGGTTTCAGGGTTCCGACGACTTGTACTCATGGTGGTGACAAGGTCTGATTGTGTCTTGATGGAGGACTTCGTCCAGTTGGTAGCTTATACATATGATACACTATCAAAGAATCTAATATTGTACATTCTCCTGAAGTATCACCATTGCTTGGTAGGCTCCAAGAGGATGAGGTGGCACTGGAGGAGATCGGTTTTTGTGGTCGACAGGAAGGCATGTCAGTCTAACTAGTCCTTTGTACTGGATCTGGTAATGACTAGGTTTTTGTTAGTCCACCTCCTGGGTTTTTGGGTTTATCAAAGAGGGAAATAGTTAATGTCGTTACTGATGCCATTACTCCTTTGTTTTCGATAGATTGAGTGCAACATGAGGTGTTTGGATCGAGTGAGGTGAGGAGTGAGTATTTCAACATTGGGCTAAAGGTTAAGGAACCTATTTCGAAGGTTGGAGGTGGGATTTTATTAGTAGTTTCCTCGACTAGGATCTGCAACAAGGTGGTGACATTTCTAATCAAGGGTGGGAGAAGTAAGGAGAAAGTGCAGAGTTGTGAAAAGATAAGGTGAGGGGTTTTCCATGGTTTTCAGTGAGGGTATTCGAGTGGATCAAATCTCGGACATGTCAGGAAAAACCCTTATGGGAAAATTTCAAGGCAGAAGAGTGGGTATGGAGCAACTCTGGAAATGGGTCTGTGAGAATTGGTTCCCAATTCTCAACTGTGGACCTAATCATCATGTTTTATATAAAGGATGGCCAAGATTTATCTTTTGCTCTGTCGAGGACGCAAATGCCATTTTGAAAGGGACTTAGTTTCTGGATAGTGTTGTTTTATCTGTGAAACCATGGTCACCATTATTTGATCCAAAAATGACTTCAGTGGAAATACACCTATATGGGTGAGGCCTCTGAATTTCCCGATGGAATTTTGGTCTAAGCCAACTATATGAGCCATTAGATATTCGTTGGGTAAAATGATCTTGGTGGATGATAGTTTTTTGTCATTAGTGTCACACTCTGTGGTAAGGGTTCTAGTGGAAATTGATGTGACCAGAGGTCTTTTTGAATCACTTGACTTGGTTTGGGAGGGTAAAAGAAATACTTAGATTCTTGATTGCCTAAACATTATTTTTCAATTTGTACGTTTCCATGAGCTTGGTCACATTTTTAAAGAGTGTGATAAGATGATGGGTAGAAAATTTTGGTGGAAGAAGGAAGGATTGGCCAGTGATTCAGGGGGTAATATCCCACTATTTAGGTACCCTTCTCAAAGATGCATCTTGCTAACAAAGGTACCGGTCTACCATACTCATAAGGGGCTTAGGAAAATTATAATCCCACAACCTCTGGGCATATTGTGATTAGAGACTTGTCTATACCACTCATTGAAGGTTTTTGGCCTACCTTGTGTCAACTTCCAAGCAATGTGAATGAGTGGTTGGAAACTAGTGCTTATTCTATGTTTGCGAGTCTTCAGAGAAAGGCGGCTGGAACGAGCTTAGTGCATGATCCTAATTTGGGTAAGTTTGATCACTCATGTGTTCCTTTGTCCCTGTTAGTTTATAAGGATATTTCTAGGAATTTTGGGAGGAATTTGGAGTGTCCTTCAAGAGCGGTTAAAGGGGATGGTGATCAGGACCCCCTCTCATCGTCCCTATTTCAATCTCCTCTCTGGGCTTTATTCTTGTGGCCTCGATGGACCTATCAAGGGATAAAGTCCCCTCCTTTATTGCCAATAACCCTCCTTTAGATCATGTATCAGACTCCTCCTCTTCTCATTCCAGAGGGGAGGGGGTCACTATTAGTTGCAACCTCAAAAGCCCCCCCCCCGTTGTGGATCCTTCTCATTCAAGGGGTTTGGGGTTGGACTCATTGGTGGAATTAGGTCATACTTCGGTGGGTAGGAAGTTTTCCTTTAAACATGCGCAAGAGAAAGCTATATATGAAATTAACCAAGGAAGGCAAAAATTAATTACTAGGGCCCTTAGAGGAGGCCTAGCCCCCCACCCAATTCCCCCAAGAAGATTATTTCTTTAAATATTAGGGGGTTGGAGGGTCAAGAAAAAAAAATGGACCTACAAAGACTAGTGGAGCTCAATAGACTTGATATGATTTTGATTCAAGAGACTACAAGGAGGGGGACACAATGATTGTTGAGTTGAGGAAGATTTTGTGTAGTTGGGATTTTATTATTGTTGATTATGATGGTCTGTTGGGGGGTCTGATAACTGTGTGGAATCATAATATGATTGTGATGAATTACTTTACCTTTGCCTCAGGTTTGTGCACTAAAGTTTGCAGTAAAATTATGGTGATGACATTTATAATCGTTAACATTTATGGGACGTATGAAGAAATGCAACAATATTGGGACAATGTTATTAGTTTTCATTAGATTAACATTCATAACATTATTGTGGGGGGGGGGGGGGGGGGGNCTTGAATTTTGCAATGAATAAGAGAGAAGTATGGAGGGGGTAGTGCAAGGGTCGATCATCTTGCAAACTTGTTTTCCAATAGATTGGAAGCTTGTGGCCTTGTTGATGTGGCACTAGTTAAACTTAATCCTACCTGGAGTAATAATAGAAATGGGAGGGCAGTGGTCTTCAAAAGGTTGGACAGACTTTTGGTACATAACTATTTATTGTTGAAGGTGCCTTGATATATATCCGAGATTAATTAAACAAATGCTTGGATACTTCCCTATTTTCCTTTCAAGTTTAATATGGGGTGGGTTAAGGAGGAGGATTTCATCAAGTTGGTAAAGGAGGATTGGAAGGCCTTTGACCCCATATTGGACCTTTCTGCAGGTGAACAATTTGTTTTGTCTTAAAAAATGTGAAGAGAGAAGTAACAACTTGGGCAAGGGAGAGATATTGAACTCAGGACAACAAGTTGGTGGAAGTGGAAAGAGATGTGGAGGAGGTGACAACAATAATTGGTGAAGAATCTCTTGGAGAGGATCTGATAGTTAGATTGAAGGAACTTCACATAAAGTGAGAAAAAATTTTGCTAGAGAAAGAGGAAGATCGGTGCATTAAGAGTCGAGCTACTTGGATCAAATTGGGGGATAACAAGACAGTTTTTTCACTCCTTTTCTAATCATTGGCAAAGGGTAAATACTATTTGGGAGCTGCAAGATCAAGGTGGAAGGATGATTGGAGGTTTTAAAGGCTTGGCAAAAACTAGGGGTCAATCATTTCGAAGGGTTGTTTAAGGAACCATATAGGGTGAATTGGCTAAAAATTTAAAAGTTATATCCCATTTTCCAAGGATGATTAATGAGGATCTTAATGAGGACTTGTACATACTTGTGAATAAGGAAGAGCTTGTTGTTGTTCTACAATATTTTAGAAAAGACAAGAGCCCTAGACCTCATGGATGGTCGGTGGAGTTCTATTTAGAATTCTTTGAGTTCTTGGGTGATGAATTGTTGAGTGGTGAAGGAGGTAAGAACTTCCAGAAGAATGACAAATAGCTTAAATTTCACCTTCATTACATTGATCCCGAAGCAGGATTTCCCAAAGTCCTTTGATGGATTTCGACCTATTTCATTATGCAACTGTCTGTATAAGATAATTGAAAAAGTAATATCATTTCAACTAAAGCCAATTCTATTTGATTACATTTTTGCAAAACAATTTGGTTTTCTCCAAGAGAGACAAATTTACAAGGATTTCGACACAACACAATAGGGGTTACATTCTATAAAATTATCTTGCATGCCAACATCAATAATTAAGCTTGATCTCTCAAAGGCATATGACTTGGTTGTATTTGAGGCTTTTGCTATTACATCTTGGGTTCTCGTTGCATGTTGTAAATTGGATCATGTGTTGTGTAACTACATCTACTTTTGCAATCTTGATCAATGGTGTTGTTTCCAAGTTCTTCCATCCTTCTAGGGGGATTTAGTAGGGATGCTCTCTATCGCCTTGCCTATTCCTTCTGGTGGAAGAAGGTATGAGAAAATATATATTGGAGGCTAAGATCGATACAAGGTATCGAAATAGGAAGGGAAGATCTGCCCCATCTCCTCTTTGTGGATGGTGTTTTGTTATTCCTTTTTAGGTCATGTAGAGAAGGTTTATAGGTCCAAGAGATTCTTCATTTATTCACTATGGCTACAAGGATGGAGTTTAGTGGAGCAAAGTTTTCTCTGTTTACTGTAGGTTTGGGTGAGGAACAATTTATTGAATTTGGTAGGTATTTTCCATACCAACACCTAGATTTGAATGAGGGACTTAAATATTTAGGTTTTAATCTCAAACCAAATTGTTATGGGAAGGTTGATTAGTGGTGGTTGGTTTCTAAAGTTGAGAAAAGGATTAAACTTTGGTGGAATTAGTGGTTGTCACATGGGGGAAGGTTGGTTCTAGTCAAATCAGTCCTAGAGGCCATACATGTTTACTGACATACTTTGTCTCACATTCCAAAAGGTATACTGTAGAAAATCTGGAAGTTTTGTTATAACTTCCTCTCGCAGGGTTGAAAAAAATTTAAAGGGTCACAGTAGGTGAGGTGGTAGAAGTTGGTTGGTCCTAAGGCGTTGGGGGGGCTTAAGCATATACACCTAGTTGGTTCCTCCTTGGAAACAAAATACTTATGGCCAGTCCTCACAAAGGATAACCTTTAGAGTAGGATCTTGATCCAGAAGTATATAACTCCAAACTTACTATTCGATTGGATTAGAAAAGAATACAAATATATTCATATTGTATCCAACCAATGAAAGTCTTTGATTATGTCATTTTCTACTATTGGATCTCATCTGGCTTGGCGGGTGGGTGATGGGACTCAAGTGAGGATCAGAGTGGATGCTATTATAGGTTGTTATTGGGATATATTTCATCCCGAGGACTTGGTTCATCATCTAAGAGAAAATGGGAGAACGTCCCCTAATTTAATTAATAAACCTATGGAAACAACCTTTTGGAGGCAGGGTTGGTTGAACTCAGAGGATCTAGAGTTGAATGGTGAATTTGCGAGGTATTGGGAGCTATTTGTCATAGAACTTCATAGGGATCATATTAGATTATGTGAGAATCCTAATGAATGTATCTGGAGCTACAATAAGGTTGGAGGTTGCTATTTGGTGAAGCTGGGGTATCAGGCTATGTTTACAATTGGCGAGGTGACAATCTACTAATGGTGGAAATCTCTGTGGAAGGTAAGGGCTCCAACCAAATCTAAATTTCTCATGTGGCTTGCACTCTTAGATAGGGTTTTGACATGAGATCATTTACAAAGAAGGGGTAAGGTGGGGCCTAGCAGGTGCCCTCTATGTAATAAGTAGGAGGAAACAAACTCCCATCTTTTTCTAAATTGTTCTTTCTCTATTAAGGTTTGGAAAGAGATTGAAGGATCTCTTGGTTTTATCTCATTGTAGGATGGACTTAATGTTGAAGCTTGTTTTCTCACAAAAGAATTGGAGGTTCTTTGAGCAGTGCCTTATCTGGTCATATGGGGTATATGGATTGCAAGGAATGCCTCTTTGTTTGAAGACATATGACTTCCCTCTTTTAAAGTCTCGACCTAAGTGATGGGGCTACTACCTTACTACAAGAAGGCTCCTAAACAATCTATTCCTAAAAGATTAGAAGAAATAAAAGTGGAGAAATCCCATCCTTGAGGACATTTTGATGGAGCTTGTTAGGGTGAAAATAAGAATGTTGGACTTGGTTTAACTTACTATCTTTTAGACACACACTTTTTTCATTTCAAAGCTAAGCTAGGTAAAGGATATAACAACTTTGGAGAACTAATGTCACTTTTTTATTTACTAAAATTTGCCTTGGATATGGCCATGAGTACTCTACATGTATTTGGTGATCATCTGCTGGTTATAAAGTGGATGAATGGTCATACACAAATTTATAACATTGGTTTATATGTTGTTGTAGAACAACTTAAACTCATTATTGGAAACTTCCAGGACATTTGTTTCACCCATATATTTAGAGAACGAAATTAAGTTGTTGACAAACTCTCTAAATAAGGGTTGGAACTAATGGAAAGTCATTTTGTTCTTTCTTAAAGACATGATGGTCATTATGTTGTATTGAGGCAGTCTACTTTTGATGTCTTTTAAAAAAATCGTGTTATGATCCGATATTTACTTTGATACATGGCAGTTTGGAATTCTTGAAGATGTCATTTTTTGGAATGTAACATGACAATCAAGGACTTGAAAGTAACAGTGCCTTTTCACTCATAGATGAGATTCTATTTATGCTTTGAGCATGGTATTTCTTTTTTTCCTCTTGAGGGACCTTTCTGGACAATGTTATGGGCACCTTTTGATTGCAATTTTTATTCTTCTTGAATGAAAATTGTGTTTTTTCCTTGAAAAAAATTAATTTAAAAATAAATATTATAAATAATTTCTTCTATACATCTTACAACTATAACTTCTCACATGTATTATTAATTATATACAATGTTGTATCTAATTAAATTCTTAAACTAATCAATAATCATCTATCATATAGAAAATTTCAAAGTGATGAGATGAAGCATGCCTAGCAACAAACCTTACAAGGGACAAAAGTCACCTAACATTTGTTGCCATTATCCATGTGGAAAGTGCTATATTTGGTTCTCAATTACTAATATTTAGCTAGAAGCACTTTGGCATGATTATCATTCATAATTTATAAAAATACAAATTGAAGAATGGTTGTAAAGGTTGTGATTCCCCAAGGTGCTAACTCATTATAACATATAATGTCCTGATGTATCTAATATATTCTTCGAAATGATGTTGTCTAGGAAAATGGTAACTTGCATAAAGAATTATACCTCATCTTAACCATTATATGGGTTTGTGGTAGCTCACTAAGATATGGTACCTTTGGTATTGTGTGTTCACTAAGGATTTAGTACCGCTAATGAGAAAGAAAGAGAACAAGCTCATGATCACAAAGTAAGGCTCGTGACAATGCATGATTTAAGGAAACAACCCTTCTTACTCATGAAAATGCTAATATATATGAATAAGGTAATGAGAGCCTTAACCTTATCTCCTTTATTTTCTCATGTTGTATGTATGTTTTTAGATTTTTTTTAGTGTTCAAAGGTGTGGATATGGTTCGATTTTGCATTGTAGTTCATTATGTGAGAATAATGGTATTGAAAAAGGTGAGTAAATTTGTACAAAATGTTTGTTATGAGGTTACACAATGTTGTATGTATGTTTTTAGATTTTTTTTTAGTGTTCAAAGGTGTGGATATGGTTCGATTTTGCATTGTAGTTCATTATGCGAGAATAATGGTATTGAAAAAGGTGAGTAAATTTGTACAAAATGTTTGTTATGAGGTTACACAATGCACCATTAAAATTTATTTAGATGATTTTTATAATAATATATGTTTTGAATACATATAATATATTTTGGTTGGGTATTTAGTAGGCAAGGTCTTTTCATGAAACATGTTTAGTTTTTGGTTAAAAGATTACGAGAGTTTTTCATTTATTATGTTCAAGGTAATTCCAACATTATTAAAGGGTTTTCCATTGTTACTTTTAAAGATGTTCAAGGCTGTGTGGAAGTAATGTAATATGACTCTTAGTTTCCATATTTTCTTTCATTATGCATAAAACATTTTAGTCGAGAAGTTTGATTAATTACATTTCTCTATTTTGGTGGGGTTTTCTAATTTGTCAATCTAGATATGACACTTCCTGGATAAGCTAGCTCAATCTTGGAGGAAGTTTGTTTGTCATTAACCAAAGAAATTATTCCACTTAAGGTTAGACCATAGAAACTGTGTCCATGTGAATTTGTCAAAATCTTTAAAACAACAAATTGTTATTGAGGTTGGGGAAAGGATTATACACCAACCAAATCATTGTATCAATAAAAGATTTTTCTTTGAAAGTATCGATCATTGTAATAAGGTTTGTTGTCTTCTTATGGCCGAAGTCCTTCAATCCTAATCAAACCACAGGCTTATCGAGAAAATTAGACACTAGTAGATATAGAAGCCCATCAAAGCAGTTGGACTTAGTGAGATGGAAATGCTTCACATAGAATAGGTCCTCTCAGGCTCAACCCTTGATTATCTCTCAAACAAAACTAATAAAAGAAATCATCTAAACAACATACAAGTTGTTAAAGTTACACCAAATGAAGTGAGCTCTAGTCATTATGGATCCTAAACTCATTCAAACACTCTTAGATGATCAAGATTTCCATTATATCTTCCTAGTCCTTGAGGGGAAAATCTTAGAAAGGAAATAAAAATGCTACCTAGAAATTTGAAGATGTTCAATGATTTTTCTCCACCCATGCAATTCTCGAATCTCCAATCCCTTTAGAGCTCAAAAGGAAATGGTTGGGATAGACAAAGGTGACAATGGAGACAATGGACAAGGACTCAACTTGCACCATCCCTTCACATTTGAATTTTTCAAGGAATGTTAGGGGCCTTTCTCAGTCATGCAAAAATGGACAATAAGATAACTATGAGATCATGTTCAAAGCCAAGATTTAATTTCTATAAGAGGTTAGCATAATTTATATTCTATTAAGAACCGGTCTTGATTTATTTGGCCCAAAGCCAACACCTTTTCCACATAACAAAAAATGAAAGTAAAAATGTAAATGTGCTTCTCTCACCCAATCCATTGCATGTGTTTTTGAGTGGGTTACAAATCCCTGATAAAGACTTGTATGTATTAAACTTAACCCATGGGCCATACTTTAAGGGTGACCAAGACCCATGCCTCAACTAACACTATGGATGATGCAATGGATGATTGATGAGCTTCTTTAAACCAATTAGTTGGTCCATGGGGATTTCAACATGAAGGAATCATCGAAGGATAAGGAATTCCTTATACCTTATTTTTGGTGCTTAAAAGAAACAAAAACATGGTATAGATTATATTTAAGCTTAGGGTTGTATTGTGTTTATTGAATAAATGATTCATTTAACTTGTGAGATACCTAATTGAATTTTAGGAGGAAAAGGATAATGTTTTCAAGTGGCATGAAATAGTTATGCCCATGGACCTGTTATCCCCTAGCCTAGGGATAACTAAGGAGATCACGTCTCAAGGCCCACAGGTCCTATACATGGAGTATCGAGAGCCAGGCGACTTGAGCGTGGCCCCAGAGGGCCCCTCTTTTATTCAGTGTAGTCCACATCTCACCAACAACAATATCCATCACACCAGCCTCGTCCTGAAGTAGCGGTGAGTATTTATCCATGAGGTAATGAGTCCGGGTATCATGGTATGCATCACTATGATTTTTGAAGCACTTGAACATGTTATATTGAATCCTTCTTCATTTCATGACGTTTTCTTGGAAATTATTCTCTTTGCCTCGTTCATACCTGGAAGGGTGACATGGTGCCCTAGTAAGTTGATTTTCCTTTAGGATGGGTTGCTACTAGGTGGATCTGTGAAAAGTCATCGTATTTTCCCTCCATAATTACCACTTTCCATCTTTATTCCTTCCATTTACCCTATCCTTGTTTGGGCATTGGGATTGGCTACACTGGGAAGGGTTGTACCTTACCTTGTAGGAAGAAGGGGCTAAAGGCCCAGAGGGTAAAAGTAGATGGCAAGAGTTAAAATCCAATGTTGAAACCTTCGAGATGCTTCAGCCAGGGATCCTCGAGAAAGCAATGAAAAGATTATCAGTAAGAAAAGGGGACCCATAAACACTCAAGGTATTGGTTGATGGATAGGAGGTCTCATCACAAGCCGACCTATTATGACCATGGGCATGTAGCAATATGACACTACCACCTATCTGGTCACCAAACCAGGGTAGTGGATCTTGGTGGCATAGCCAAGAGAAAGGGGGTCTCATCCTGATACAACCTTCTCATTTCTGTGAAATTTTGTGGATAACGCTATCACCTCTGTTCATCAAGCCAAGACAGTGTCCCTCAAATATTTCCTTGAAGCACAAGAGCAAGAGATCAAAGAAATAAAGCTAAGAGTAAAAGGCAATGAATGGGATAGGAAACAATTGCGTTCATGGCAAGGTGCAACTCTCCCTCTACAAAGGAACCCACAGGTAAGGCTTTACATTTTCCTATTATCACATGCACCCCATGCCACCTCATACACTTACATGACTTGGACTAGATCCCACATGGGAAACACCCCAAACCTAAGAGAGGTTAGCCCAATAGGACATCATGAGACCTTCTCCAAACCTAAGTTGTCAAATTGCATAACGTCCTTGAGAATTTATTTGGGTTAAGGGGGGTTTGATGCACATGTTTGGGTAATTTAATTATTGGATGTGATTTACATGCTATGATCCCTGTGACTTATGAATCCCTGGATGGTGTACTTGTTGTTGTTGTAGGACCTTACCCGGTGGACAGGTGCACATGAGGGAATGATTAGATCGGACCTTCATAGGGCTCAAATCCCACCAATGGTTGCTGAGACCCCAGCCAAGGGGTATGATAGGGATTGAAAACTTGCACCGGGAGAAAGAAGGACGTTGCCTTTGGAGGCACCTTGGCAGACCTAGACCCAGGGGATCTTGCTTCTCCCACATGGAAGTTATCCCTGAAGGGCCATGGACGTCATCATGGATACCCTAGACGTCATCCAAAATTGGTGGTCATTTTGGACGACATTTATGAGGCATTGCCACATGTGGGCAGGGTTTTAGGCCTTTGGAGGCCCAATGGTTCACCTTCCATGCCTAGTGTTCCATACTTGGGGCTCAACATCACCCTAGAGGGGCATGAAGTCACCCCTTAAGTGATTCTTATATGCAAATTAATTTTATTTTGTCCATATTTAATTTGTGTAAAAAATTGGCTAGGTCGGCCTAGTAATTATGAACTGAAATTAATTTTAGGTTAAATTTTGTATAAATAAGTAGAAAGTGACATTCATTTTCATCATAACTTGTCATTGGAAGACAAGAGGTCTGAAATTTGCGCCCTGTTAGGGTTGTTGGATGAAATTGTGAGGCACCACTCTTGTTTAAGGCTCATCTTTGCAACTTGGATCAATTTTTGAAGTTTTATGGTGATCTTGCAAGGCATACTCATGATTATTCTTGGTGCAAGTAAGTGAAATCTGCATTTTGTCATCAATTGAATGGTTTTATTTTCTCATACAATATTATTAAATTGCATGGTGTATTTAATGCTTGAAGTAAGAAACTTAAGTTGCTACTTTCTTACTTTTTATTTGCCAAGCTTTTCACTAAATTGATCTAGTAACTAGTGAAACCCTAGATCCCTAAATTGCTAGCACTCTAAGGGTTTGCATTTGGTTATTGTTGCATAAGTTCTACTCCATAAAAAGGATAAGGAGAGAAAGGAACTAGGTACTAGAAGTGTCTACACCTTAGCACTTTGTCTCTTAAGGTCAAAATATAGGAGGACTTAAGTTTCTACTCCTCCTAGAATTTTTCCCACTTAGAATTTTGTGTATCATCATTAATTAACAACCTTAGAAGAAGCTGCCATCTTTGACTCCATTACCCTAGAAAGGCACTAGTCATCATCCTTTGACCCTTGAAAAGGATCATCAACTTTTAAGCTCAATTCCCTACTTGATACTATACTAAACTTAACTAACTTTCTAACCTAACATAAGAAATATTAACAACCAAGTTGTTGTTGTCATAATCACTGCTACAACTATCATTTCACAACTTATATCGGCCTACTAACCATATAAGTCATCCCATAATTTGTATAAGGCAAGATACTATCAATAAGTGTTAAAGTGTGTGTTTAATTGCCTTCATGAAGTACATTTATGAAGCTTAATTATTGTTGTCATTACTTTGATTTGCTGCTATTACATTTAACTTTGACAGCTTGTTTAAATCCAATTGTTGGTTGATATATTTAGAGAACTCACATAAGAAAAAATATTATCATTTGATGCTTTTAATACTTGTTCACATTGTCTACATAAGTGAGTTCTTATTGATATAAATTGCAGCTGCATCATTTACTTATTACTATAATCTATTTGTCATTCATTGCATACATAGACTGCCAACATATATTTGCAAGTTTACTGTCTTGTTGAAGCATCATTATCATTTGTTACTTGCTATAACGTTTACTGTTGTCTTGGTTAAGGGCATATGCACTTTATTCTCCTTTGCTTCATCCAACAAGACTTAAACCTAATTTGAGTGACCTAGAGAGAGAGGGGTAGTTTACCTTGTCCTCTTCCCTTCCTCAAAACCCCTAGGTCTTGGGACGTCTCCCTTGGAGTAGCTATTTTCCTTCTCCCAAATAGAAAGGGGTACCTTGTTGTGGTGAACGTGACAAGATTACCCCTGTGTTACGCCAATATCGGCCTACTTGCCTTTAGGCTTTGGGAAAGTATAGATTGTGTGATAACATTTTTGGCGCCATTTTCGGGGAACATCGAGTCAATTTTCCTCATACGACACTTTTTCGGTAAGCCTTTTTCCTAAAGACTTATTTCATGAATCTTACCTGGCGACTCCACTGAGGGTGATTCCCTCTTTTCCCTTTTATGACCCCTAGAAGGATTATCTGGTGACTCCACTAATAACAAAGCCAATCATGGCTTTTCAATGGGACCTGAGTAATTTTAAACCCTTGGATATGAGTGAAATTTCAGGTTACCCTCGAAAAATGCCTCCAAGGTATGAGAATTGGCTCCCTAGATTCACTGGTAATGATGGGGTTAGGGTCGAAGATCACATGGATAATTTTTGGGCTTTATTTCAACTCCACCCTATCAGTGATGATGCTGAAGATTTGGCAATGAAACTTTTCTCTACCATTCTTCATGGAAATGCTAGGAAATGGTATGATGATCTCCCTAATGCTAGCATCACATATATGGACCAGTTAGAAGAAACCTTTCTCGATAACTGGGGTATTAAATTAGAATATACCCACATGCTAATAAAAAGACTCAAATACATGAAACAAACTAAGAACGAGATTGTCAAGGAATTCCATACCAGGTTTGAGAATTTTCTACAACCAATTCGTAGAAGCCATCATCCTAAAGGCAAGTACCTTGTTTACCTCTATACCAATGCACTCTTAGTGCAATTAGGATTTCTCCTTAGTGAAAAAGGGCCAAGAACAATACAAGAAGCTTATCGCATGGCTATAAAAATCGAGGAAAACATCTCCTTGTTCAAGGGAGAACACCTCTTTACTCAAGAAATCAAAGTTGATGACCCCAAAGATACCCAGATACTCTTAATCTAGAGAGATTAGCTTCCCTTGAGATATTCATTAGTAAATTCCAGGAAATATGGGAACACGTTATCGACCAACAAGAGGTTGAGGAGAGGGATCCTAATGAAGGTTACCAATCCCATGAGAAAGAGCAAGAATTTACTCATGCTTCTACTGAGGATAATGAGGACCTGTTTGAAGAGCGAGAGCCTGAAGATATCAAACATGATGATGAAGTATTAATGTGTGCTCCTCCCTCTAATGAAGCCATCCGAAATCCTATTCCTCATGCACAAAAAGAAAAGGATGACGTTAGTCACTTTCCTTTTCAGGTTTTTGATGATACCCTATTCTATGATTCAAAAGGTGAAGAAGAAAGGGAATCCTTGGATGAGCTAGACCCCTCGTATTATGAAGCTGAAGATGGAGGGGAAAGTCACGAGGACGAGGCGCTGATGCTTGCTTTTCCATTTGATGAAGTCATCTAAGTCTTCGACACTCTTGCACAGGAAGAAATGAATACGGTAAGTTGTTTCCCTTTTCAATTTTTTGAAGATGCTTTGTTTTGTGATTTGGAAAGTGAAGAAGTGTTAGAGGAGCCCTTGGATGTTTTAAGCCCTTCATATTATGATAAAGGTAATTCCATGGTTGATAATATTGATGAGTTAATACATGTTGGGAAACGTAAATGGGATGTGATTGGGTATGATGGGGATCCCATTTACGACATTGAGGGTCATTTCCAAATGTTGCCTTTACAACTATCATATGAGGTTACTACTAATTTTGACATTTGGAAACAAGGAGATGATGTAGTTGCAAATGTTTTCCAAGCACCCAAGGGTGACCTAGTTCTATGTTCTCCGGATGATTTTCGGTCATATATTGAGGATTTTAATGAGTATTCCTTTGAGCGCTTGGATTTATTCTATGAAGAATATTATCAACCACTATTGTGCTCAGATCTTGATAAGGGTTAGGACGTTGCTTTCCTGAAGTAGGATACTTGTGACAAGGTTGTCCAACTCCCTCCGATTAGTTTACCTCGTTATGTCACTAAGGATATAGTTGGGGAACATGTTTCTTGTCTCAAGTTTTCTCTAGGGAGAATCTTTCTATTATAATTCAAGGGTAGGTTGAATACCTTAAGAAGAAGTTTATTATCTCAATCTTTCATCTTTCCCTTAAGAAATTGTCAGTCATCCTCTAGATTCTTGTTCGTCCCTTCTCAGACTTTGGGGATTGATGATGTCCAAGGTAGTCAACCTTCAAGCTCTTTGAGCAATCTTTTGAGCCTTTGATATTTCACGATCCCTTTCTGAGATGGATTGAGCACTTCACTAGAAGTGTAACTTGGTATAATTTTGTCCCTCCCTCCCACCTGCATGAACTAGACTTTAGGATTTCCTATGATATGATACATTCTCTAACTCATGTTATTTATGTGCTTAACTTGTCATTGTTTTGGTTTATGATGAAGCATAGAGACACGTATTATGAGACATTACTAGGATGGTTTCACTGGTTATATGACTACACCTAACATTCAACCAACAGGTAAGTAGAAGTAGGTAGGCATTTGCATCCATTGTACATACCATTGCGTATCATTCTAGCATAGTTGTAGTTGCAATTTTCGTATTGTCTTGTTTCATTATGTATATATGTATTCTCATAATCATATGTTAGACTAAAGATGCTTTTATCATATATGGATGATGGGGTGATAGCACCACCCCAGGGATTACTGATATATTTTTTTGAGATTTAGAATGCACATGTCATACTAGAGATGCTGAGGTTCTCATGCACTCTACGGTGAGCACATGTCCCCAAGTTGGAGCTAGATGTTATCCCCTATCCTAGGGATAACTAAGGAGATCACGTCTCGAGGCCCACAGGTCCTAGATATGGAGTACTGAGAGCCAGGTGACTTGAGCATGGCCCCAAAGGTCCCCTCTTTTCTTCAGTCTAGTACACATATCACCAACAATTGTATCCATCACACCATCCTGGTCCTGATGTAGCGGTGAGTCTTGATTCATGAGGTAATGAGTCTGGGTATCATGGTATGTATCACTCTGATTTTTGAAGCACTTGAACATGTTGTGTTGAATCCTTCTTCATTTCATGATGTTTGCTTGAAAATTATGCTCTTTTCCTCGTTCATACCTGGAAGGGTAACATGACTCCCTAGTAAGTTGGTTTTTCTTTAGGATGGGTTTCTATTGGGTGGATCTGTGAAAAGTCATCATTTGCTCTCTCCATACTTAACACTTTCCATCTTTATTCCTTCCATCTCCCCTATCCTTGTTTGGGCATTGGGATTGGCTACACTAGGAAGGGTTGTACCTTACCTTGTGGGAAGAAGGGGCTAAAGGCCCAAAGGGTAAAAGTAGTTGGCAAGAGTTAAAATCCAACGTTGAAACCTTCGAGATGCTTCGCCTAGGGACCCTCGAGAAAACAATAAAAATATTCTGAGTAAGAAAAGGGGACCCATAAACACTCAAGGTACTAGCTGATGGATAGGAGGTCTCATCATGAGACGACCTATTATGACCATGGGCATGTAGAAATATGACACTACCACCTATATGTTCACCAAAACAGGGTAGTGGTTCTTGGTGGCATAGGCAAGAGAAAGGGGGTCTCATCACGTGCCAACCTTCTCATTTTCGTGAAATTTTGTGGATAACGCTATCACCTATGGTCATCAAGCAAGGACAATGGCCCTCAACTATTTCCTTTAAGCACAAGAGCAAAATATAAAAATAAATAAAGCTAAGAGTAAAAGGAAATGAATGGGCTAGGAAACAATTGCGTTCATGACAAGGTGCAATTCTCCCTCTACAAAGGAACCCACAAGTAATACTTTACATTTCCCTGTTATCACATGGACTCCATGCCCAAATATTTACCCCATGCCACCTCATACACTTACATGACTTGGACTAGATCCCACCTGGGAAACACATAAACTTAAGAGAGGTTAGCCCAATAGGACACCGTTATACCTTTTCCATCCCTAACTTGTCAAATTTGATAACGTCTTTGAGCATTTGTTTAGGTTAAGGGGGGTTTGAAGCACATGTTTGGGTAATTTAATTATTGGATGTGATTTACGTGCTATGAGCCATGTGACTTATGAACCCCTGGAGGGCGTACTTGTTTTTGGACTTTACCCGATGGATAGGTGCACATGATGGAATGATTAGATCAAACCTTCATAGTGCTCAAATCCCACCGATGGGTGTTGAGACCCAAGCCAAGGTGTATGACATGGATTGAAAACTTGCATCGGGAGAAAGAAGGACGCTGCCTTTGGAGGCACCTTGGCAGACCTAGACCCATGGGATATTGCTTCTCCCACATGGATGCTAGCCCTTGAGGGCCCTGGACGTCATCATGGATACCCTAGACATCATCCAGAACTGGTGTTGTCATTTTGGACCACATTTATGAGGCATTGGCACATGTGGCCAGGGTTTCAAGCCTTTGGAGGCCCAACGTTTCACCTTCTCTACCTAGTGTTCCATACTTGGGGCTCAATGTCACCCTAGAGGGGCATGGAGTCACCCCTAAAGTGATTCTTAGATGCAAATTAATTTTACTTTGTCCAAATTTAATTTGTGTAAAAAACTGGCCAGGTCGGCTCAATAATTATGAACTGAAATTAATTTTAGGTTAATTTTGTATAAATAAGCAAAAAGTGACAATCATTTTCATCATAACTTGTCATTGGAAGACAAGAGGTATGAAACTTGTGCCCTATTAGGGTTATGTTGAGGGGTCCTAAATCCCTTTAACTCAACAGCAGGAACCAAACCTGCCACTGAGGCCCAATTAGACTTTGCAACATTTGATAGTAGAATGGTTCTCCAGATCTGTCGATCCGCCCAAATAATTGATGGGCTTTACGTAGTGATTGACATGATATATTCTTATGAAAATTCAACCTTCAGTTTAAACGTTCTATTTTGTATTTTATTTTATTAGGTGGGTTTGCTAGAAGATATGTGCTGGTATAAACCAACCAGGTAAAGGGGAAATCTTAACTACTAAAGAAGGTTGAGCTTGAGATAACCCTCATGCTTAAGCACGCAGACAAAGATTTTCATACCTGTGACAAGCCTAGCACTAATAAATCCACTTGCTGGTATTTTAATTAATGACCGAGATACAATTATCGAAAGAAAACATACATGCAATAAAATGATGGCAAAAAAAATAGTTTCCTTAGCCCTAACCATTAATCACACATTAACACAACAATTTGATTTCCATCATTAGAGACAAGAACCATAAAAATATTGAATCAACTAACTTATCCATAGATTCAAAAACTCTTACTAATTACAACATCCATTCATGAGATAAAGTCATAAGTAATTCCTCCTTATGATCCAATCACACACGCCTTTGATGTAAAACATAAATTTGTCTCCGGTCCTAAACATGACTTTTCAATTAAGGTAGTTCCGAAATAGTTCTTTACAATTCCAAAAATGAGGGTCTTTGCCAAAACCATCGACCCTTTCTAAAAGGTCGATCCTCTTATTTATAACAAATTATTAACTAAAAATAACTATCAAAAGTGCAAGCTAAGTAAAACAAAATATCGCCACATGGTGCTTCCATCTCTCTGTTTTCTAAGAGTCATCAAATGGTTACACTTAAGTGGATGACTCTTCTCATACTCTGACCATTTTATGAAGAGTGCCTTGCATGTGTTTGCATACGGGAATCTGTGTTGGTCCATCGGGGTCGAAAGGATCTCTTTTATTTCTACTGCCTGTGCCCGATACTTGACTACTTTAACACTTAACTGTTGTAACACTATTTGAGCCTTGATCGGGTTCTCCATGAACTACTGTACTTGACCTGGTGCAATGTTTTCCACCTTTTCTATCTCTGTAGTCCACAATGAGTCTTATTCTGCATGTTGTTTGACTATGTCATGCAAGTCGACAAAGTCCTTGGGTGTGCCAAATTCCGGGAGACTAATGTCTCTCATCCCCTGATTCATCTTGGTCCATCTTCTCCCACAATCGACCCATTTCTCTTGAATATGCCACTGAGGTTCTTGGATCATCTTCACCTAGTATTCGACCAACTTCCTTATACGATCAATGTTGTTGTCCCTTACCACCCGGATGTCGTGCTCTTCGGCGTCTCAACCCTTCTGAACTGCGCTGATGTAATCAATTCTTTCCACTTCTTGGTGGGCCTTCTCATACCATCTTTCCATTTTTTTTCATGTCACCAGTGCCATAAGGGTGTCTTCTTGGAAGTCGGCTATCCCTGCAGTGAAAAGGTGCTGCTCATTCATGAATTTGTTGTAGGCATCTTGGAATTCGCTTCTCAAAAATACCATGGCTTATGTGGAGTCCTGATAGTATTTCGCCAAATGGCGCAAATGATCCAACTCCTTTAGCACAACGACTATCTCCTCTTCATCTTTCCTTTCTCTATCCAGGATGGCATCTGTGATCGCCATCCTTTCGCCAATAAGCTCGAATGTCTTGGCATGCTCTGTGCTGATCAATTTCTCCTCTATGGTGATGAGGATTGAATTGTCCAAAGTAAGCCTCATTTTCTTGGTGGTTCTCTTCACGATGGCTTTCCTCTTTTGGTCGTAGGTGATTGCTTGTATATCAACGACCTCATCCACAGGTTCGGGGATTTTTTTTCTCCCCAAGTAAGAGTGTTTCCCAGGCTCCCGATGGTGTATATTTGTTCAAGACCAGGTTCCTAAACCTCTTATGTATGTCCCGATGGCTCAACCTCCGTTTGTTTCTCATCGGGTGGTAAAGTACTGGCCAAAACTGAGGAATTAGAGGCAGGTTCAGTACTTACTTGGTAATCGACTGTTGAGATGATGATTTCCTCTTGTGGAATTTATTCTCCTTGTTCGCTTGATCCTAGCTCATCCCTCGAGATGTCCATTTGGGTTCCCGGTATGTCAGGTGGCTCAACGTCCAAGGCACTTTCTACCTCATGCTCATTCTGTGGAGGACACTGACTTGGAGCATCGGGACCCGAGGTGGATGCTTTCTCATGTTCTTTATCCTCTGTGATTTTCATTGGAGTGACCAAGGACACCTCCAAAATCTCCTCATCATTATAGATGGTAATTAAATCGAACAAGGGATTTGGTATACTTTCCCTTCCTGATGTCCAAGCTATCTCAGGCTGAGCCAAAGCTTCCTCTGGTGATTCAACTTGTGGTGATGGAGCTTCAAGGTTTTCTGACCCAGTGGTTTTATCAATCTGTATCAGCTCTGGGCCACTTGGTTCTCCTTGGCTTTCGACTGGGTCATTGGCCGAGATCCTCATCATTTCTATCAGGTCAGGTTCATTTTGCAACTAATCAATGATCCTTTGTGCCCCTTGTATTAAGAGTAATTCCCTTCTCTGTGCCTCTGTTGTGTCTGTCGCTCTGATTTCTTCCCTGGCTTTGAGGACTTCTTGAGATGACTGCTCTATCATTTCCACCTGATCATCCATGCTCATGGCCTTGAATCTGGTCATGTTTGGGTTGGCCATCATCTGTACCTCCTCGTCCCAGTCCTGGGAGCTCTCTATGAAAATTTCGTCCTAAAACTTATCATGAGCATATGACCAACAGGATGATACTTGCGAAGCATGTTGGAGGACCAGACATTTAGGGTCGTGCTTGCGGAATCGGCCCATCGAGAACCTGAATTCAAGTTGGCTCAACCCTTCCAGTTTGGCTCTAGAAATATCTTTCACGAGATAAAACCCTATATGAAACCCGTAGGGTATGAAATCTCGTTTCTTGTCTTTCACTAATGTGGAGTTATAGCCCTGCAGGATGGTCTGGTAACAGATTTCTCCCACAACAAGCCGGTCTAGGACATGAGCGGGTAGGATATGTGGTGCTTCGTTGGCCCCGAACACTCTGATGTAGGTTGAGTGTTCATCTAAATACCAATGGCCTACCTTTGCTATCATTTTCTTGGTTGTCATAGATAGTCTTGGGAATTCCTTCTTAAGAATAATAAAACAAATGTGAGCGATGAATTCATCGCAGATGAGTGCATAAGACTTTTTATACCTGTTCTCACATAGGATGCTGAAGTAGATGTGGACCGAGAGCTCCACAACATGCCAACTTAGATTCATGCCGGTGAAGATGTTCCTTGCACACATGACATCGAGCAGGTACGAGGACATGTAGAAAGTTGGTGCCTATCCTTCCTTCAACGTCTAAGCCTATTGTATACAAATGCTTAATTGTTTTGAGATTATCTCTCCCCAGTTGAAGCTACTCCCGATGATTGAAACTGTGTACACCAAAGGCATCCATGCTTCTGAAAACTTGGAGCAATCCTTTTCTCCATATAAC
>ML779224.1:1396539-1432310 GCA_009831015.1 Picea engelmannii
CCACAAAATCTTCAACCTGTTCATGCTGCTCTTGCTCATCTGTAAATGTGGGCATGTATGGTCTGGGGTTAGCTCTGCTACTTGAGTGTTGGCCTAGCGGTTCATCTGTGAACACTGGCACGTATGGCCTATGATTGGTCCTGTTACCCATCTACCCATGGAATGTGCCACCTCCAAGACTTCCTTCGGATCCTGGTGCTTTCTCCGGGTTATATCTGTCTTCCTCATGGGTACCACCAGACCCTCCAGCCTCATTATTCCCATACGTATCAGGATCTTTGCCTCGATGGGTTACTTGCATCAGAAGGTCAGTTATCCTAGTTTGGTTCTCGTTCATCTTCTGTAGATTCTCATCAACTTTCTTTAAGGTTTCAAAGATTTCGGCCTGTCCCCTTCTGTTGGTTTCTTGATACTCATCCAACTATTGGACCAATGTGCTTTCTGTGTGGTTCATGTTTTGTTGGAACTTATAAAATTTAGTTACTAAGAGAGCCAATCCCTGAGGCTCATGGTCGTCTCCTGACCCTTTTATTTCTACCTCTATTTCACTGTTGTTTATCTTCCTTCGACCCATACCAATTCCCCTGTACTTCTGCATGCACCGATCTCTCCACAGGTTTGGAGGATCAAGGATCTAATACCACTGTAATGATCCCAAACCAAATTCTTTCTTGGAATCACTAACTACTACTAATTTATTGAGTTATTAAGTGCATAAAAGATTCATCAACACATGGAGATCACAATATATTCAAGATGTAGAAGCACAAGCAAAGATCTGAACTTTTTATTATGAGCAACGTAAGATCAATACAATAGATGGCCGATTTGGCATAAACCTCAGATGGCCGTGCAAGCAATAGATATGAGCTGCTACAAAATGCTCTCGACAATACAAAAGAAGCTTCCAAAGGCTGGATATACAATGAAGACTAAATCAAGCAGATCTGAGTCGCACTAATGCTCAACCTCCACGCTGAAAAGTGCCACGTCCTGCTAGAATGCTGAAGCCCTGAATAATTCTGCCCTGCTACCAAAAGTGTCCAATCATCCCGAGAAATATGCCAAATGATAGATCGGGCAACTGTAAGGAAAACCCAGATGTTCAAATTCCCAAATCCACTCTCAATCTCCGTAGATCTGAATTCTTCACTGAATGGTGTGCCCCACTGGATGACTGAAACCCTAGCTAGTTTGGCCCTGATGAAGGAGGCCTCCAAATGCTCTGAAACTCTCCAAGAATATAGACCGGGCTATGAGAATCCTGTGGGAGAAGTTTCGGACTCAAATCTCATACAGATCTCCCTAGATCTGAGTTTTACTGAATTACAGGACGTCCCCTATGGCTCCAAGACGTCTCAATTTGCAGACAAATGTAGAATGATGATAACCCTCCAGAAAAGCCCTCAACTGATGGTCCTGCCCCTGCAAACAAAACCCAACTGTCGGAATGGCCCTAGGTCCTCAGGGTAAGTTGGATCGAACCTCCCTCGATAAACTGGCCCTAAGACTAGAATGGTGTGGAGGAGTCTTTCATCCCCGAGACCAAGCTATGGAACAAGGTGAGTGGATATTTCACCACTGAGTTGCTCCCAAGGGTTTGTACAACAAAACCCCCAAAATGAATGCTCAAGAGCAATAGCAAATGCTAATCCAAAACCAGAATGAGTAATAGGTGCACCCTAGCCTCTTACTTATACTTTTCCTTCTAATTCTCTGTTGAGTTAGGTTAAATCCCAGGGTTAATCTTCTATTCTTCTATTGAGTTATCTTTTACTCCTTTCCTTTTCCTTTCTTAAGTCAACTTAAAAATATAACTTTTAACTTCTTGACTTCCCCCCCCCTTTAGTGTGAGACTATGACCTAGTGGGGGTGCCCAGGCCACTGCGTCTCTTCATTACCTCTCTAAGAGGTGGGGGACATTACAAAGACATCAAATAGATGTATGGATCCCTTAGATTAATCGTTCCATACCAGCCATTGCTCCGGTTAGTGAAATTCTTGTCCTACTTCCACCATGAGGCCATCAACCAACTGGTGTCATGAAACTCATGTAACTTTACCACAAATTCCGTGTTGAGCCTCTCCTCTGGGTCCCTAAGCTTATAGTACTTCTATACTTATGTTGGGAGGAAAAATCTGATGCATTTGCCATTCTAATTTTTGATCAAGCATTTCTTCCCGTCTATGTGGTCGATGAGCCCTTTCAAATCCTTTATGCATGGGAAAACCATGGTTCTACTTGCCACCATATGTAAATATGACCGTCGGATGTTCGGGAACACCTAGTCATCGAGCGTCCTTACGTCTAGATTGCAGTGTGGGATATATTCTGGGTATTCTTCTTGGCTGATCCTGTTAAAGATATCCCCCCACTGTGGGAGCATTACTTTTGACCCAGTACTTGCTTCAATATCACTAAAGGCTGGAGGCTGGGAAAAAGCTTTCTTTGTCGAGGTTTTGATGACAAGCTCTGCCTTGGGAGCGTACTCCAACTACCTTGCAGTCCCAGGAGAAGAGCCTTTGCTTATTTCAACTTCTTTTAGCTTAGGTGCCCTTGGTGAGCGTATGGTGGTTGGCTTTCTCAACGACATTTTTCCTGCAACTAGAGCAAAGTTTAGATATTGTTCAATAAAATCAGGTGCGCATATATAAATTATAATGAACGAATTGACAAACTTGGATACATACCTCTGAAGCTTGCTAAACCTGGTTTTGATAATCAAAAGGGTCAGTACAGTCTCGAGTTGCTCACTTTGCTCCTTCAGATGCTTTGGAATTCAACTTATTGTTCTAGATATTTAAACAAGGATGACCTTACTGTGTCGCATCGTCCATTCAATTCGAGTTATGAGTGAAATTTCAATAAATTTGTTGCCAGATCTTCAGAGATGTTTAAACTTAAATTCATTGTGGGTTGACGACAGAGGCACGGGTGTTAATGTGGTCTATCAACTATTTCAAAATACTGTTTTCTAATTGGTGCATAGGCTAGAAACTAATGTGGGATCAGGCATTAACTAGTTCCTTAAATGTCCAAAATCCGATCGTATCTAATGCCGCAAACGTCCCATCGTTCCGCTCTTTCAGTTGGTGGATCGGGGGTTGGGATTGTGTTTTGAACATTTTCATTGATATCCTCTTGCAAAATCTCCGATGCTGATCGATATTTCCGTACAGAGCTGACGTGGAAAAGCTAACTAGGAGGTGTGACTAGGACCTAGGGAACCAAACTGACTCGGGACAAAACTAGATAGTACGACTCTCTTACGTGGTAAAGACATGTGGCATTTGAGACCAGTGACTTTAATTAGTCATGTTAATCGGAGTCAAGGTTTTCTTTAAGCCATACGTTATACAACCCAATCCTATCTTGCTGACGTCGAAAAGTGTCAAGGATCGATGATCAACGATAAACTTACCCAAGTGGTCTTGGATCGACTCCCTCGAAAAAGTCCCGATGTCAAGACGCATCGGGGATCGATGATCAGAGATAACTTTATCATGGTCTAAATGATTGTTGTGATTTTTCTAGATTTCCCCAATCTTGATAAAGCACATTGGGCATCGGCTATCGACAATTTCTTTACGTCCTTTGTTAATGTCTATCCTTCTCGTATTTTTTCGATGCCGAAGGGGATCGACTATCTCTCGAACCTTTATGCGAATAACTTATGCAAACCCAAAACTGCCTTCTGTTGATGCTGATGAGAATCACTGCTTGCTGACTGTTTTCTTTGTGTGGTTCCTTTACTTAATTGAATTCTTTTTTATGTCGAACCTGAGCGCGTTAGGTGCGGTGTTTAGCTGCTGATTTTTAATTCGGGTTTTAAGGTATTTTTGACATGCGGTTTCACAAGTTCAAACAAAACTGACTAGGTGATAAGAGACATGGAAACAAACAAAGATAAACCATTTCCAAAAATGAAATCGAGTCAGGCAGTGAAGAAACAAGTGGTACCCAAAAAGTGACAAAATTTGATAAGGCTTTTAGGGTGTGTTGAGTGCTCAACAAATGGTGACTTCCTAGGCGAAAGAAAAATCTCTATTCCTTCCTCGGGCTCATCTGATGCAGAAACTGGTTAAGAACTTAACTAGTTTTTTATCAGAGCCTCTTCTATCCTTGCATTTGAAATTCCCTAGTCGGTGATTCCTGGCCTGTCTGTGGGGTTTCAACCTTTATTCCACCTTCGTTTCCTTTAATCATGTCCCATGCCCTCTTTTGACAAGAGTCGAGTAAAGCATTCACTAGAACTAGGCCTTTTAGTTATTATCATTTATTTGCTATAGTGTTTCTCTGCTTCCAACGAGCATCCATAGCCCCGACGTAGTCACCCCGACGTCACAGACCTTTCTCCGCTGCCAGTGAGCGTCCATAGCCCCGATGGAGTTATCTGTATACCCTCTCCTACTTTGCACTCATTTTATATAATTGATTTTATATTAGCAGAATGCCCTGAGCAAGTGGGAGAGGAGGACATTTGTTATTTGCAAAATGAGATGGTTAAGGTGAATTTTTTCTAGCTCTGTCTTGAGATACATGTGGTCCTTTCTAGCTTACCATCTTTGCCCTTATGTTTTACTAGACCACCAGGCAGACACTTCATCACTTTTCCAAGGTTGTTTATTTGCATAGGTTTGATACAAAGCTCCTTCAAAACAACTGCAGTTCTCCCAATGCTTCTTGTGTTGAATGTAAGCATGAGTTAGGAACACAGTTCGTTATACCACATGAACTAAGGTCAACCAATGCCTTATGGAACACAAACTTCAAAGCGCAAAAAAAAAAAACTATAACAAGAAATCAAAAAATGAAGGACTCCGCAATCAACCTACCTAAAAACAAAATATCATGAAAATACACACACACACACACACATTTTTTTTTTACAGAAATATTGTTTTAGGGATTGACCATTCACCGGGAGGGCGTCAGGTTCCCCCCTCAGATTTTGCAACCAATACGTGCGTGCTCCAAGTTTATCGGCTACTTGAAAAGTTCTGAGCCATAGATTCCGAAACTTTGAATGTTTTCCCTTTGGCTCATTCGCTCTGTCCCATTTCAGGACCAAGTCTCCTACTTCAAAATTCTTCTCTTTGGCCTTATGCTTGTCAAACCACCTTTTAACTATCTGTTGATGAGTAATGAACTTTGATTTCTCTTTCTGCCTTTCTTCTTCCAACATGTAAAGGGTATCAATTCTTTGTTGAATAACCGAGGAATGTTATCCTCTAGAGTCCTGAGCAAACTGAAGAGAAGGAAGATATAGTCTATTCGGGAGAATGGCTTCTTGTCAGTATACCAAAAAGTATGGGGAATCCCCTATGGATTCCTTGGGTGTTACTCTATCAGCCCATAAGGAATTATGAAGTGATCTGTGCCAATTCCTCTGGTTTTCTGCAACTGATTTCTTTAATATCCTCACTAGGTTATTATTGGTTGATTCTACCACTCCGTTCCCCTATGGATAGTAGTTTTCATAGTATCTGATTATGATTCCTTTGTCTAGAGAAAACTCTATTAATAGGGTGGAAGAAAAATAAGCGGCATTATAAAAAACAATAACAAGATGCATGCCGAACCTTGTGATCAACTATTGTTCTATGAATTGGATCACTACCTTTTCATTTACATGTGTCAGAGGGATGACCTTCGCCCATTTCGTGAAATAGTCTATGGCAGTCAATCTGTATCTATGTTGTTTTGAAGAATTCAGTGTAATTTCTCCTATGATATCTAACCCCCATTGCTCGAATGGCCTGGAGATGGCCACAGGTTGGAGTGGGAAAACTGCTCTCTTTTCCATCCCCACACTTATTTGACAAGTTTTACAGTTCCTAGCGTATGTGTGAGCATCCCTTAACAGAGTAGGCCAATAATAGTTGGCTCTCAGTATTTTGTGAGCGGTGGTATCCCCTGCAAAGTGTTCACTTGCAGGACTATCATGGAGCTCCTTTAGAAACTTATCTGTGTCTTCTCATTCAATACATATTAAAAGTACCCCATCATAATTAATGCGGAAGAGCACCAAATTTATGAGACGATATTGTGCCGATTTTAGTCTGAGATCTCTCCTTTCCTTAGGGTTTAGGATTTCTGGGCAAGTCCCATAATGTAGGAGATAAGATAACTTCCCATACCAAGACTCCTGCCCTGGGGAGACGTATGAATCTTCACTACACCATAATCCCAATTCATTATCCCACCTGGGGTCTTCATTTACTTGGTCCTGGGCTTCAGCTTCCAGTTTACACAGTCCTTGTCCTTTAACCAGTTTGGTAGGTTTTATATCTAGATCAAAATATTGGAATACTGCCATCCAGTTTCCTCTTCTTTCCCTCATCTCCTGTTGAGTGAATAGGGATCATACTGCAGGATGAGGCACAATGACTTTGGTGTGCTTTTTTAGGATGTAAGATCTAGAATGTTTTACTGCCTTGTACACCGCATAAGCCTACTTGTCTATAGCAGGGTAACTTAGTTCGACCCCTTGGATATTAGTGCTCGTAAATGAGATCGAGGCCTCATTGTTTTCATCGTCCTTCTGAGTCAATACTGTATCTAACGATTGGTCGAAGGAAAAAGTGTAGAGGAAAAAATCTTTGCTAAAGTCGAGACTTCGCAACACTGGAGCTTGAGATATTGTAGTCTTAATATTGCTGAAATCATTTTTTCGTTTATCATCCCACTTAAATTCAACATCTTTGCGGATAATTTTTTGTAAGGGTTTGATAGTTTCAGCGAAATCGGGGGTGAACTTTCTCACAAAAATGATTTTCCCAAAGAAGGATTGCATAGCCTTTTTGTTGTGGGGTAATGGAAGCTGAGTTATTTCCCTAATTCGTTCTGGGTCTATGAGAATTTCCACTTGATATATAATATGACCTAATAGCTTCCCTTACTCGACACCAAAGATAGTTTTCTTAGGGTTTAAAGATATACTGTATTTCATATACCTTTTGAAAATCTAGGTTAGGTGTTGGATGTGATCTTCTCTATTCTTTGAATACATAGTCATGTCGTCCAAATAAACTACTACACATTTGTTGATTAGTTCCCGAAACGCTACGTCCATGGCCCTTTGGAAGGTTTCCCCTGCATTGATTAACCCAAAGGGCACACGTTTATAAGCAAAGGTTCCCCATTTGGTTCGGAATGTAGTTTTCAATCGGTCTTCCTCTGAAACTAGAACTTGGTTGTAACCTGAAAAATCGTCCAGCAGGGAAAAAAACTCAGAACCAGACACAGTCTACAAGAGTTGCTCCATCGGTGGGACTGGTAATTGTCCTTTTCGGATGCTCTGTTGAGGTTTCTAAAATCAACACATAGGAAGATATCCCCAGACTTTTTCCTAACCAGAACTAGATTTTCTACCCAGGCAAAGTGTCTAACCTGAAAAAATGATTTTAGCATCTAGTAATGTTTTTAACTCCTAACACATGAGGGGTTCCAGAGATGGTTTTAATGATATTGTGTGTTGAATGATACGAGTATCGTAAGTCTTTAGATCTCGATAAGACCATGCGAAAACATCTTGATATTCTATGAAAATTTTGAGATATGCCTTCCTTTCTTCTTTAGATACTGTCTTGACAAGATTTATATTCTTTGGGTTTTTCAGGGTTCCTAGATTAATAGTCTCGTACATGGGACAGTAACTCCCTGTCTTTGCATTCGTTGACCCTTTAAATCTTTCCCTTAAGTCAAAGAGGTTCTCTAAATTGGCCACCCCTTTCAGAATCGTGTGAAACCTCAGTTTGTCAGTCGATTGATCCGTTCCAGCTCTTTGTACATGGGGATCAATTTCTACTAATTGTTCCTGAAATATTTCATCGTCAATAGCCAGATCTTTAAAATTTTCCTGTTTGGTTAAGAAGTTTATGATCTGTTCATCTCCTTCAAAGACCTTCCAATTATAAATATTGTTGGGCACCGATGGCTTGTAGAGTAGCTCCACAGTGAACCGGGAGGCTTCATAGTCTTCTAAAGGAGAAAGCCTTGAGGCAACGGTGGCCAGGGAATTGACAAGAGTGTTCTTTGTTCTGGGTATCACTGCAATGTTGAAGGCTTCAAAATGTTCTATTAGTCTGTGAACTTCCCGTTGATAATTCCTCAGGTGGGGAGAGTTGCAGAGAATAGTGTTCCTTACTTGTCTAACGATGATTTTAGAGTCTCCAAAAACCTTTATTCCTTTAACATTTAAGTCTATGGATTACTTTATCCCTTGTACTAGAGCTTCATATTCAATAGTGTTGTTTGTGCATTCGAATTCTAGTCTGTAGGACAAGAAATTTTGTTTACCTTTGGGATCAATGAGGGTACACCCCGCTCCTAATCCCTCTTGTGATTTAGACCCATCAAAGTACAAGGTCCAAACTTGTGAGCGAAAACCATCAGTTTCCTTTTTCCTACCACTTTCCTCCTTTCCTCCTATCTTCTCCGTGGTTTTTAACAGAGGTTATTGATAGAAGAGGATTTCTTCTGCCGCCATTGACAAATTTTCTTGAAAAGTCATTTCAGAGTTTTGAGTAAGAGGGACATGAGATGAGAGAGGTGATAAATTACTGTAATCAGAGTCGCAAGAATAGTTGCCTAGCATAGGGAAATCTGATGAAGAGGATTCGTTGAGGGCTTCTAGGTTAGTGACAATATGTTTTAGATACCTTTCCCTAACGATCCTAATCATGTTTGCGTGTCCATTTAATGGCAACCAAAGGTGAGCCCAGTCTGTTCTAAAGTATCCATTCAAATTCTCAGACCAGTCTCGACTAAGTATCAGTCCATCAACTTCTGGTATATCTACTACAATGATGTCAATTACTTGAATTTTTTTTGGGTGTGTCGCCATTCTGATCATGACATCCTTGAGTTCTCCCATAACTTTCACCTAGGTTCTATCTAGTTGTATCACATGTTTATCACTTTCGAGAGGGATTGCATTTAATTTCTTGCAGATAGATAATGGAATAACATTAGAGGGTGCCCCTCAGTCAACCAAAAAATTATGGATGTTTCTATTGAAGACTTCAAATGTCAAGAGGAATGGTGGGATGAAAGGCTTTCCTTTCTTATCTTCAGAGCAAGCATTCACAGTTGGCTTATTTCTCAGATCTGTGAGGGCTGGATTTTCTCCTTGGTCAATGCTTGTTATAGGAGTGTCTACTGACTTCAAAGCCTGTAGAAAAAAGTCCTTTTGCTGGGGGATTCTACACATGTCCATGACTGATATATTTACCTTCAATATTTTCAAATATTCTACTATGTTGTACTCTAGCTTGGGCGATTCTCGTGTATGGATGTTTATATAATTTCTTTGGGAGACAACAGATTATTTCGCATGATTGAACGTTTTTTTTCCTCTCTAAGTGTGGGCAATGGTAAGGTCGTTTGAGACCGGATGACCCCTACTTCGCGTTTGCACAACCAAGACCTCTACGGGTGGTTCTTGAACCTCAAATAGATCATCATAAGGCATCGGTAGGTCAGGGTCCCATAGCAGCATGGTTGTTTCTTCCAGTGGGCCAACTTCTTCTTGATCAACATTATTCATAGCTGAGCCGCTTGATTGTTCGGTAATGGAAACCTCATCTAGAAACCGATTGTCCATCAAATTCATGGCATTCACCCATTATGGGCAGTCTCTTTCAAAAAAATTCTCTTTGTGATAGGTACATAAAGAGTCAGACGCCACATTTCTCAGGTCGATGTTCAAGTTGGCTGGGGGAGGTTCAATTGCTTTGAATGATGGATTTCTTTTAAAAAAGGGTTTATAGGGCCTTTGACCTTGGTTTCCTTCCCCTACACTTATTTTTATGTCTATGATTTCATTTAACAACTTATTTATCATTCGTTGTAGGTATTGTATGTCTCCACTTCCTTTTTCGAGACCTTGTTCTATTTGTTTCCCTAGGGGTTTGGTCAACAAGAGTCCTCTCTTGGGTGGAGGTTGAGCTTCCTTCTTGACTAATGAGACTTGGCATTCTTTACATCCCTTCATTTGGAATTCTATTGTTTTGGCTTCCTCGAAATTCTCAGCTAGGGTTGTTTTGGCAGCCCTTTTTACAAACATGGAAATGGAAGCAGGGAGAGCATTAGCGTATACTTTGATTTGCAACTCCTGGGTGGGTTTAGCTTCAGGTTGAAATTTGTTTAGGATAGTGGTGAATTGTTGATTGAAGTATTTAACCTTCTCCTTTGAGCTCATGGTGGAGGCGAATAACTCAACCATCAAATCTCTTGTAGTGGTTTCTTCTGCAAATTTGTCTAAAAAGTCTTTTTGAAACTTTGTCCAACTAGTTATGGACCCTACATGCAAGTTAAATTACCACGTGGAGGCTGAATTCTCAAAAGTATAGGGGAAAATTCTACATACTACGTCTTCATGTTGGACATTCATCAGTCAAATCACTAGTATGAACTTTTTCATGTGATCTTCAGGCAATCCTGAGGTTTCAAGGTCAAATTTAGGCAGTAAGTTTTATGGATGTCGAGGAAGGTTATGTACTCATCTAGGGATTTCCAGAGCATCTCTGGCCAAACAAGGTTGATTATTTTGAGGTGGGTTTCCCCTTTCTTCATTATAATCATTGTTATCCTCCATGTCGTATGACTCCGAGGCTGATCGTTCTGAGTTAAACACTTCCTCGTCAGATTCAAAATCGTCAGGCTCAGAGCAGTTATTGATTGGTGTTTCGGGGATTATATTGAGGGGATGTTCGATCTTGGTGAGAGAGGAATCTATCAGGTCTTATACTGTGTGAACAAAACCCCGGTCGGGGGTGTTGACCACTGGTATGATTACTTGTTTTCTACGAGGAAGTAACAGAGCTAAGGGTAGTGCTCCAATTTGTCAGGCGTAAGCTCTTGTGATTATTCTGAACTGGTCAACTCCTCATGGGGAAGATCATAAGGTATTTCAAGGAATAAATGTTCTTCCTCTTGCTGGGGTGAGTTACTCATTTCAGGAGTACCCAATGTGTGTGGGTTGTCTTGAGAATGACTAGCCATGCATGTGGGTTGTTTTGAATCTACAGGCTGTGTGAAATATTATATTAGAAATATTGTCAACCATTCATTCATCATGCCCTCCTTCTGGCGCCAATTCTATTGAGGGGTCCTAAATCCCTTTAACTCAACAACATGAACTAAACCCACCACTGAGGCCCAATTAGACTCTGCATCTTTACGTAGTGATTGACAAGATATCTTCTTATGAAAATTCCTCCTTCAGTTTAAAAGTTCTCTTTTGTATTTTCATTTATTAGGTGGGTCTGCTAAAAGATATGTGATAGTATAAACCAACTGGGTAAAGGGGAAATATTAACTACTGAAGAAGGCTGAGCTTGGGATAACCCTCATGCTCCAACATGTAGGCAAATATTTTCATACCTGTGACAAGCCTAGTACTAATACATCCACTTGCTGGTATTTTAATTATTGACTGAGATACAATTATCGAAAGAAAACATACATTCAATAAAATGATGGCAAGAAAAATAGTTTCCTTAACTATAACGATTTATCACACATTAACACAATAATTTACTTTCCATCATTAGAGATAAGAACCATAAAAATATTGAATCAACTAACTTATCAATAGATTCAAAAACTCTTACTCATTACATCATCCATTCATGAGATAAAGTCAGAAGTAATTCCTCCTTATGATCCAATCACAGATGCCTTTGATATAAAACATAAATTTGTTTCCGGTCCTAAACATAACTTTTCAATTAAGGTAGTTACGAAATAGTTCTTTACAATTCCAAAAATGAGGGTCTTTTCCAAAACCATCTACCCTTTCTAAAAGGCCGATTCTCTTATTTATAACAAATTATTAACTAAAAATAACTATCAAAAATGAAAGCTAAATAAAACAAAATATCGCCACATGACGCTTCCATCTCTCTGTTTTCTAAGAGTCGTCAAATGGTTTCACTTAAGTGGATGACTCTTCTCATACTCTGACCATTTGACAAAGAGTTCCTCGCATGTGTTGGCATACGAGAATCTGTGTTGGTCCATCGTGGCCAAAAGGATCTCCTTTATTTCTACTGCCCGTGCCCGATACTTGACTACTTTAACACTTAACTGCTGTAACACTGTCCGAGCCTTGATTGGGTGCTCCATGAACTGATGTACTTGACCTGGCTCCATGTTTTCCACCTTTTCTATCTCTGCAGTCCACAATGAGTCTTGTTCTGCATGTTGTTTGACATGTCATATAAGTCGACAAAGTCCTCGGGTGTGATGAATTCTGGGAGACCGATGTCTCTCATCCCCCAATTGATCTTGGTCCAACTTCTTTTGTAATCTGCCCATTTCTCTTAAATCTCCTGCTAAGGTTTTTGGGCCATCTTCACCCAGTATTCGGACGACTTCCTTATACGATCGATGCTGTTGTCCCTTAGCACCTAAATGTCGTGCTCTTCGACGTCTCAACCCTTCTGAACTGCGTTGATGTGATCAATTCTTTCCACCGCTTGGTGGGCCTTCTCATACCATCTTTCCATGTCTTTTCATGTTGCTAGCACCATAAGGGTGTATTCTTGGAAGTTGGCTATCCCTGCAGTGAAAAGGTGTCACTCATTCATGAATTTGCTGTAGGCATATTGGAATTCGCTTCTCAAAAATATTGTGGCCTGTGTGGAGTCCTGATAGTATTTCGCCAAATGGTGCAGATTCTCCAACTCCTTTAGCGCAACGACCAACTCCTCTTCATATTTCCTTTCTCTATCCAAAGTGGCATCTATGATCACCATCCATGCACTGATAAGCTCTGACGTCTTGGAATGCTCCGTGCTGATCAATTTATCCTCTATGGTGATGAGGATTGAACTGTCCAAAGTAAGCCTCCTTTACTTGGTGGTTCTCTTCACGATGGCTTTCCTCTTTCAGTCATAGGTGATTTCTTGTATATCGATGACCTCATCCATAGGTTTGAGGATTTGTTTTTCTCCCCAAGTAAGAGTGTTTCCCAGGTTCCCGACTGTTAAAGTTTCTGCTATTATTAGGTTACTTTCAATTTACTAGATAACAATAGCATAGAGAGGATCACTGAGAGAAACACAATCACAAGAGTACACAACATTTATCCTGGGAAACCCTCATGTGGAAGAAAACCCAACAAAACTTCCTTAATATAGATATCCAATACAATGCCAAGACAATGAACCAAACAACACATAAATTCCTCTCCCAAGGATGCACCTCTCTCTCTCTTCTTCTGGCAACTGGTAACTGCAACTTCCTTCAATACCTGTGCACCAGATGAGTGAGATGAGTGTGTGTCTAAATGAGGCATTGGCCTCTCTTATTTATACAATCTGGCAGGTGTGAACATAAGTGTCTTTTCACTGGCAGGGACGACTTCTCATTCTGGGTGGTTAGAACCACCTTTATTTAATCTGGGGGCCGACTTCTCATTCAGCCTATTACAATTAGGGTTTGACCAATCCACAAAAGGGGATTTGGTCAATTACAATTCCCGACATGATCAATCCACAAAAGGGGATTGATCTAATCAATAATAAATATATTTTATCTTTATCTACAAAAGGAGATAAGAATATTCTTTGCAGTTACACAATATTTTAACACTCCCTCTTAACAAGAAGGATATTCTTTATCTTTTGACAGGTCACTGGATGTCAACATCAACTAGGTAGCAACATCCACTGGATAACATCATCAACTGGGAAACATCATCAACTGGGTAACATCATCAACTGGATAACATCATCAATTGGATAACAGGAGGCATCAATATGATCCACTTGGTCATCTGACATCGTGATCACTGACTGGCATATCTATAAATCATCAGAAGTTTTGTTCTCTTTATCTTCACGCAGAAGATACTCTTTCTTTCTTTCGTCTTCACGTAGAAGATACTTCTTTCTTATCTTCACCCAGAAGATATCTTATCTTCACACCGAAGATGTCTTATCTTCACACATAAGATATTCTATGATTTTTCCCATTCCTTTTATGTTCTCCCTTCTCTTGTAGTCATCTATCTCACCCATCCACTGGGGAGGACTACTACCATAGCTTCACTCCTAGTCATCCCACATGAACTAGAGAAGTTAAGATGCTAGCCTGGGCAAGACTTGACTCCCTTTCGATGATCCACACAGGATCATGACACAAACCTCAAGATCCAACTAACCATTCCACATGGTCAAGGTTTGTGTTCCAGGCTACTCAATCCTTGGCCAGAGGAGATTATCTGCCTACTGACCTGTGGAGAAACATCCACATTCCTCTATACAAGGGTGGTCACACCCCTCTCTATGAGGGTATTCTAGCATGTCCCCAGAGTATCCAAAACTCAACACTTGGACAGAGGCTAACCTTGGAAAATTTCTCATTCCCCTTCTCTACGAAGGTCTCTTCTCTTTTCCTTCTCTATAAAGGTCTACCTGTGGGATTGCTCTTTCCTTCTCTATGAAGGTATTTTCTCTTTCTCCTTATCTATGAAGGTCTAGCTATGGGATCTGAAAAAATCTCTTGTGGTCCAAAATCTTTCCATGGTATAATACCATGCTACCCATCTGCTGGGCACCATCCATCTACTGGATAAATTTCATCTTGATCAAAATATCTGGGCATCATCCATCTGCTTTCCTAACTGAATCAAATCATGATTCTCCTTTTTGAACTCAGAGACATGGCTCCCTCTTGCACCAAACTAATAGCTTCTAATCATCACCCTTGAAGTTCTTTTTCTATAATATCCTGGGTGCCTTCTTGAGTTCGAACATTTCTTTCTGATTTCATACTGCATCAACCTGCTCCCTTTGCATCTATAAGAACGGTACTGGAGGAACCTGTAGTTACCTGCATCTTATCAACTCTATCTGAGTATCCATCTTTTTCTTCATCTTGAACATTTCTGTTCTGGATCTTTAGGAGCCTCCTGCTCCTATATAAATATTGGATATTGTCTGGTCTTTACTGACTGTCACCATATCATACGTCCTTCTCATGCTGTCTAACTTCTACAAGTTACAACATAAGTTCTTTCTTTCGAGACCTGTAAACTTACTTACAATATGCTTTATGCAATAAATATTTTATCTCTTTCTTCATCCTCTTCTTTGATACTACCTTCATAAGTCTGCTTAGATACTGAAGTAAAACGAGGTTAATTAACATTCTCACAAAAATATCTAACTTGTAATGATAAAGTATTAAAGTAAACAAGATACTAGAAATAAACATGAATACTTATCTTTTGTTTTTGTGTGGGGAGGCTCCACAGACTCCACCATTTGCTATCTTTCTTCAGATCAACTATCTTCAACTTAAAGTACATAACCTTCAATTTATGCTAAAGATTTCTTTGAGGGAGGAGATTCTTCTTCCTTTGCCACATGTGCTTGATAATTTCTTTTCCCTTTTCCTCGAGGACAGTCATAGGAAAAGTGTCCCAACTTTTGACAGTTGTAGCATTTGATCTTTGAAACATCTTTCTTCTTATCTGGAACTCTTATGGAGTTAACTTCTTTATTGTTCTTCCTGAAGGAACTTCTTTTGTTCTTTTGAGCTGTAAGAGCTTCCTCTTCATCAACAATTAATCTCTTCTACTGGTCTGCAAGTCTAGATTCTTCGTGTGTGCAATCTGCCCATAACTTATCAAACTTGGGTAACTTGCTTCTTGCACACACTCCTTGTACAATAGGAATCCAAAATGTTGGAAACCCATTTAGTGTTGTGGTTACAAGCTCTTTGTCACTAATGGCATCTCCAATAGCTGCAAGCTGATCTCTGATCTGAGAAACTCTCATAAGATAGGATGTGACAGATTCTGACTTTCATATAACCTATTGAGTGCTTCATACATTTGCCTTGCTGTCTGTAGTTCGGAAATATGAGGGATCAAGTGATCCTTTACTGAATCTGACATTATTCTCTTTTCTTTCTTTTCATTCTTCTTATGCTTGGTCTTTTGCTCTTCTTCATCTGGTTTTGGTACACCCACTGTAACATGTTCTAGGAGATCATTCTCGTCTAGAATCATCTACAACCTATGCTTCTAAGATCTGAAGTGTCTAGATCCTTCCAGCCTGTCTTCTACCCTCATGCTGGTAGCCATTCTTTCTTGTAGAAGAAACCATAGCCCTCCGGGCTATAGAAATAATAGAAAAATCAAATTTCTTGGATCTGAAAATGGAACTCACCAAAAGATGCGCTGGACTGAGGCGAGTAGCCCGGTGTGTTTAGATTTCAGAAAATCCAACTTTTACCCCTCCAAACTTGATCTGCGGATTTATGGATTGGTGCTTCTGGTTTTTTGGTACTTCTGGTACTTTGGTACTTCTGGTACTCTTGTTTTCTGGTACTTCTAGTACTTTGTGAAAACTAGGGTTTCACTTTACGAGAGATCTAGCCACTGAAAAGTTGCGCTGAGGATGCCAAACTGTTCCTTGAGGTAGGGTGCACCTTTCTAGATGGATTTGGGGTTGAAATTCTTCTTCAATAAAAATCCATAATTTGCATGTACGGCAACAATGACGTTTTTCTTTTTCCTGTGAAAGATGCTCTCTTCAGCTTAGCTATGATACCATGTTAAGGTTTCTGCTATTATTAGGTTACTTTCAATTTACTAGATAACAATAGCATAGATAGGATCACTGAGAGAAACACAATCACAAGAGTACACAACATTTATCCTGGGAATCCCTCATGGGGAAGAAAACCCATCAAAACTTCCTTAATATAGATAGCCAATACAATGCCAAGAAAATGAATCAAACAACATAGAAATTCCTCTCCCAAGGATGCACCTCTCTCTCTCTTCCTTCTTCCGACAACTGGTAATTGCAACTTCCTTCAATACTTGCGCACTAGATGAGTGAGATGATTGTGTGTCTAAATGAGGCATTGACCTCTCTTATTTATACAATCTAGAAGGTGTGAACAAAAGTGTCTTTTCACTGGCAGGGCCGACTTCTCATTCTGGGTGGTTAGAACCACCTTTATTTAATCTGGGGGTCGACTTCTCATTCATCCTATTACAATTAGGGTTTGACCAATCCACAAAAGGGGATTTAGCCAATTACAATTCCGGACATGATCAATCTACAAAATGGGATTGATCTAATCAATAATGAATATATTTAATCTTTATCCACAAAAGGGGATATGAATATTCTTTGCAGTTACACAATATTTTAACACCAACGGTGTATATCTATTCAAGATCGGGTTCTTGAACCTCTTCTGTATGTCCTGATGGCTCGGCCTCTAGTTGTTTCTCATCGGGTGGTAAAATACTGGCCAAAACCGAGGTAATCGACTGTTGAGATGTTGATTTCTTGTTGTGAAATTTCTTCTCCTTATTCGCCTGATCCTAGCTCATCCCTCGAGCTATCCATTGGGGTTCCTGGTATGTCGAGTGGCTCAATGTCCAAGGCACTTTCTACCTCATGCTCGTTCTGTGGACGACTCTGACTTGGAGCATCGGGACCCAGGGTGGATTCTTTCTCAAGTCCTTTCTCCTCTATGATTTGCACTGGAGTGACCAGGGACACCTCCGAACTCTCCTCATCATCATAGATGGTAATTAAATCGAGCAAGGGATTTGGTATAATTGTCCTTCCTGATGTCCTTTCTATCTCGGGCTGAGCCGAAGCTTCCCCTGGTGATTCGACCTGTGGTGATGGATCTTCAAGGTTTTCTGACCCGGTGGTTTCTTCAATCTGTATCGGCTCTAGGGTACTTGGTTCTCCTCAACTTTTGACTAGGTCATCGATCGAGATCCTCATCATTTCTATCAGGTCGGGGTCATTTTGCAACTGATCGATGATCCTCTGTGCCCCTTGTATTAAGAGTAATCCCCTTTTCTATGCCTAAGTTGTCTCTGCCGCTCTGATTTCTTCCCTGGCCCTAAGGGCTTCTTGAGATGAATTCTCTAATGTTTCCACCTACTCATCCATGCTCATGGCCTTGAACCTGATAATGTTTAGGTTGGCCATCCTCTACACCACCTCGTCCCAATCCTGGGCTCTCTTTGTAAAAATTTCTTCCTCAAACTTATCATGAGCATACGACCAACATGATGATACTTGCGAAGCATGTTGGAGGACTAGGCCTTTAGGGTCGTGCTTGCGGAATCAACCTACCAGGAACTTGAATTCAAGTTGGCTCAACCCTTCTAGTTTGGCTTGAGAAATATCTTTCACCAGATAAAACCCTATATGAAACCTATAGGGTATGAAATCCTATTTCTTGTCTTTGACCAATGTGGCGTTATAGCCTTGCACGATGGCCTGATAAAAAATTTCTTCCACAATGAGCTGGTTTGGGACATGAGTGGGTAGGATATGTGGTGCTCCGGTGGCCCCGAACACTATGATGTAGGTTGAGTGTTTGTCTAAATACCAATGGCCTACCTTTGTTATCATTTTCTTGGCTGTCGTAGATAGTCTTGGGAATTCCTTCTTAAAAACAATAAAATAAATGCGAGCGATGAATTCATTGCAGATGAGTGCATAAGAATTTTTGTACTTGTTCACCCATAGTATGCTGATGTAGGCATGGACTAGGAGCTCCACAACATGCTAACTTAAATTCATGCCGGTGAAGACGTTCCTTGTGCACATGACATCGAGCAGGTACGAGGCCATGTAGAAAGTTGGTACCTCTCCTTCCTTTGGCATCTGATCCTGTTGTACACAAATAATTAATTGTTTTGAGATTATCGCTCCCCAGTTGAAGCTGCTCATGGCGATTGCAACTGTGTACGCCAAAGGCATCCATGCTTCCAAAAACTTGGAGTAGTCCTTTTCTCCATATAACCGACAGATGAGAGCCATCAAATAGATGTATAGCTCCCTTAGATTAATCGTTCCATACCAGCCATTGCTTCGGCTAGTGAACTTCTTGTCCTCCTTCCACCATGAGGCCATCAACCGACAGGTGTCATGGAACTCATAAAACTTTACCACGAAGTTCGTGTTGAGCCGCTCCTCTGGGTCCCTGAGCTTATAGTACTTCTGGACTTCTGTCGGGAGGAAAACTCCGATGCATCCTCCATTCTCATTGTCGATCAAGCATTTCTACCCGTCTGTGTGGTCGATGAGCCATTTCAGAACCTCTATGCAGGGGAAAATCGAGGTTCTACTTGCCACCATGTGTAAATACGACCGTCATATGTTTGGGAACACCTGGTCATTGAGTGTCCTTACGTTCAGATTGCTCTGTGGGATATATTTTGGGTATTCTTCTCAGAAAATCCTGTTAAAGAGATCCCCCCACTGTGGGAGCATTACTTTGGACCCAGTGCTTGCTTTAGTATCATCGAAGGCTGGAGGCTGGGAAAAATATTTCTTTCTCGAGGTTTTGATGACAAGCACCGCCTTGGGAGCATACTCCAATTGCCTTGCCATCCTTGAGGAAGAGCCTTCGCCTATTTCAACTTCTTTTAGCTTGGGAACCCTTTGCGAGCGTCCAGTGGTTGGATTTTTCGACAACATTTTTCCTGCAACTAGAGCAGAGTTTAGAGATTGTGAAATAAAATCAGGTGTGCATATATAAATTATAACCAACGAATTGACAGACTTGGATACATACCTCTGAAGCTTGTTAAACCTGGTTTTGATAATCAAAAGGGTCAGTACAGTCTTGAGTTGCTCACTTTGCTCCTTCAGACACTCTGGAATTCAACTTACGTGCATAATGAATTTGTTCAAAACAGTTCTAGAGATTTAAACAGGGATGACCTTACCATGTCGCATCAACCTTTCAATTCGGGTTATGAGTGAAATTTCAACAAATCTTCCACCAAATATTCAGAGATGTTTAAACTTAAATTCATCGTGGGTTGACGACAGAGGTGCGGGTGTTAATGTGGTCTATCGACAATTTCAAAATACTATTGTCTAATCGATGCATAGGGTAGAAACTAATACAGGATCGGGCATTAACTAGTTCCTTAAATGTCCAAAATATGATCATATCTAATGCCGCAAATGTCCCATCTTTTCGCTCTTTTAGTTGATGGATCTAGGGTTGGGATTGTTTTTTGAACATTTTCATTGATATCCTCCTGCAAAATATCTGACGTCGATCGATCTTTCCATACAGAGCTGACGTGGTAAAGCTGACTAGGAGGCGTGACTAGGACCTAGGGAACCAAACCAACTCGGGAGAAAACTAGATCGTACGACCCTCTTACGTGGTAAAGGCACGTGGCATTTGAGACCAATGACTTTAATTGCTCATGTTAATCAGAGTCAGGGTTTTCTTTAAGCCGTACATTCTACAACCCAATCCTACCTTGATGATGCCGAAAAGTGTCAAGGATCAACGATCGACGATAAACTTACCCAAGTGCTCTCGGATCGGCTCCCTCGAAAAAGTCACGATGCTGAAGACGCATCGGGGATCGACGATCGAAGATAAATTTATCGCGGTCGAAATGATTGTTGTGATTTTTCTAGATTTCCCCGATCCCGATAAAGCACATCAGACATCGATTATCGATGATTTCTTTACGTCTATCCTTCTTGTATTTTGCTGATGCTGAAGGGGATCGTCTATCTCTCGAACCTTTATGCGAATAACTTATGCAAACCCAAAACCGCCTTCTGTTGATGCCAATGAGAATTGGTGCTCAGCGACTGCTGTCTTTGTGTGGTTCCTTTACTTACTTGAATTCTTTCCGATGTCGAAATTGAGCCCGTTAGGTATGGTGTTTAGCTGCCGATTTTTTATTCGGGTGTTAAGGTCTTTTAGACATGCAGTTTCACAAGTTCAAACAAAATTGACTAGGTGATAAGAGACATGGAAAAAAACAAAGATAAACCATTTCCCAAAATGAAATCGAGTGAGACAATGAAGAAAAAAAGTGGTACCCAAAAAGTGACAAAATTTGATAAGGATTTTAGGGTGTGTTGAGTGCTCAACAGGTTATTGGCTGAAATTGTGAGGCACCACTCTTGTTTAACGCTCATCTTTGCAACTTGGATCAATTTTTGAAGTTTTATGGTGATCTTGCATGGTATACTCATGATTATTCTTGGTGCAAATAAGTAAAATCTATATTTTGTCATCAATTGAATTGTTTATTGTATGGTTTTATTTGCTCATACAAGATTATGAAATTGCATTGTGTATTTAATGCTTGAAGTAAGGAACTTAAGTTGCTACTTTCTTACTTTTTATTTGCCAAGATTTTCACTAAATTGATCTAGTAACTAGTGAAACCCTAGAGACCTAAATTGCTATCACTCTAAGGGTTTTCATTTGGTTATTGTTGCATAAGTTCTAGTCCATAAAAAGGCTAAGGAGAGCAAGGCGCTAGGGCCTAGAAGTGCCTACACCTTAGCACTTTGTCTCTTAAGGTCAAAATCTAGGAGGACTTAAGTTGCTACTTCTCCTAGACTTTTTCCCTCTTATAATTTTATGTATCATCTTTAATTAGTAGCCTTAGAAGAAGCCACCATATTTGACTCCATTACCCTAGAAAGGCACTAGTCATCCTCCTTTGACCCTTGACAAGGATCATCAACTTTTAAGCTCAATTCCCTACTTGATACTCTACTAACCTTAACTAACTTGCTAACATAACCTAGAAATATTAACAACCAAGTTGTTGTTGTCATAATCACTGCTACAACTATCATTTTGCGGCTCATATCAACCTACTAACTGTCTAAGTCATCCCAGAATTTGTATAAGGCAAGACACTATCAATAAGTGTTAAAGTGTGTGTTTAATTTCCTTCATGAAGTACATTTCTGAAGCTTAATCACTGTTGTCATTAATCTGATTTGTTGTTGTTGCATTTAACTTTGACAACCTGTTTAAATCCAATTGCTGGTTGATATATTTAGAGAACTCACATAAGACAAAGTATTATCATTTGATGCTTTTAATACTTGTTCACAATGTCTACATAAGCAAGTTCTCGTTGATATTAAATGAAGTTGCATCATTTACTTATTGCTGTCATCTATTTGTCATTCACTGCATACATAGACTACTAGTATATATTTGCAAGTTCACTGTGTTGTTGAAGCATCATTATCATTTGTTACTTGCTATAACGTTTACTGTTGTCTTGGTTAAGGGCAGGTGCACTTTATTCTCCTTTGCTTCATCGAACAAGACTTAAACCTGATTTGAGTGGCCTAGAGAGAGAGAGAGGGGTAGTTTACCTTGTCCTTTTCCCTTCCTCAAAACCCGTAGGTCTTGGGATGTCTCCCCTGGAGTAGGTCTTTTCCTTCTCCTAAATAGAAAGAGGTACCCTGTTGTGGTGACATTGACAGGATTACCCCCGTGTTACGCCAATCTCGACCCACTTTCCTTTAGGATTTTTGCAAGTACAGATTGTGCGATAACATTTTTTCCCAAATCCTAAAGGCAAGTAGGCCTAGATTGATGTAACAAGACCAAAACATGACCACTCTTAATTTTCAAAGCTCAAGGCCTATCTAGGTCCCAGTAATGACCACTTTGTATGTCACTTTGTTTGACCATGAGTTGATATTCTTTGAGATAGTATGATAAGATTATTAAACATGCAATTTCCGGTCCCATTACCTTCTCAAGTGTTGTACTTATTTGTTTTTCATGTTTCTTGATCTTTTACTAATTTTATGATTGAGTTCTTGCTACCGATATTTATTTGTTATGAATGATAAATTAGTGAGGCAGTGGAATAACACCTCAACCATTTTCATTGGATTTTAGCAACATTTAAATAAAATTAAATGAGACATATATTCAAGAGCAATGATGTAAATAAAATGACCTCTTTAGTGCAAGGAGATATAAGGATGATAGATTGGTAAGGCAGTGAAATAACACCTCAACCACAACTATTTTCATTGGATTTTGGAAACATTTAAATAAAATCAGACCAAACATATATTAAAGAGAAATGATGTAAATGAAATCACCTCTTTAATGCAACGATATTTCGACTTTGTAGTCTTAATAAATCTCTAACTTTAATATGTATTAGAAAAATAATTATAAAAAAAATTCAAAATTAAAATTATGTAATTAATGAGAAAATATACTTATGTATTTTACAATCAACATAAATCCCAACAATTCCCATAATCATCAATTATTTATTAATGTAAGTAGTAGTTAAGTGAAAACAAATAACTTGATACCAAAAAAAAATCTTTCATTGTAATATGCCATAGACCTTAATTGGTTGATAAACATATTTTTCCAATAATATAAACATATTTTCATCATGAAAATAAAACCCTTTTCATCATCACCAAAATTTATTTCATGATCGTTTTGAAAGGAATTATTTTGACTAAATTTCATTCTATCTAGATTTTTTTTTCAAGAAGGAAAATGCTAATCTTTTGTTGATTTACACAAAAACATAACCTAGGTTCTAATATTAATATGAGAAGCTAGTGCCTTGGTTGTGTAGGATATTCTATTACACAAAAATAAAGATTAGTTTTAGTTATTTTGTCTCAGAGCGATTGTAAGCCCATCCCAAGTTATGCAAATAATAAACATTATATGTTTGCAATGGGCCTTTGGTAAGTTAACAACCCATGGCTTATATAAATGATAGCCATAGTTATGCAAATAATAAACATTATATGTCTGCAATGGGCCTTTGCTCAGTATTATAAAAGTATAAAAAAGTATAATTTAAAAGCCCTAGTCTTGAAACTTGATCTCAAACAAGCTTTTGATAGTGTTGACTGGGAGTTCCTGAGATTGATACTCTACTCAGCGGGGTTTGGGGACCTGCTCATTACTTGGATTTTGTCCTGTGTTTCTGGCTCAAACTTTGCTGTCCTGATAAATGGTGAGGCTTCCGGTTTCTTCAAAAGTGAGAGAGGGCTCCGACAGGGATGCCCCCTCTCTCCTTACCTTTTTATCCTGGTTATGGAGGCTCTCAGCCTTCTCCTTAATTTTTTTTTTCCCGAGCACCATATCTCTGGAATTAAAGTCTCAAAATATATAAAATTGGTCCATCTCTTATTTTTGGATGACGTGCTTCTCTTCTCAATGGCAGATTTGTCTGAATGGCTGATAATTCTTGAGGTTCTCCAGCTCTTCTGTTCCGTTATAGGGTTATCCATAAATGCATCAAAAACTTCAGTTCATTATTGGGGTCTCTCGGATCTTGAACTACAAACCCTCAAGCACACTGTTCCCTATAATTTTGAAAATCTGAGGGACGGTTTCAAGTATCTCGGATTCCAGTTAAAACTGAAAACCTCCTCTCCTGCAGACTGGAATTGGCTAGTGGCACATTTTGAAAAAAGGATAAACTTTTGGTGTAACAAGTGGCTGTCTTTGGGCGGCCGATTCATCTTGGTCAAGTCGGTTTTGGAATCTCTTCCAGTCTACTGGATGTCTCTGGAAAAAATTCCAAACAAATTATTTACACTTTTACGGAGACTCATTTTTAATTTTTTATGGAACAGCCATCCTGGACACTTTCGTTTTCACTTGTGTAACTGGACCGAGCTGACTAAACCTCGAAGATATGGTGGCTGGGGGATAATGAACTTGCCTTTGTTTAATATGGCTCTCCTGGCGAGCTCATTTTGGAGAGCTGTCTCCATTGACAGTATCTGGCACCGCATAATTGCTGACAAATATTTGGGTTCCAGACCGCTTTCTTGCTGGATCCGTAAACCTGTCTTTCAGCTGAGATCGGCATCTCCTTTCTGGAAAGGACTGGTTACTTCAACTCCGGTCATCCTTCACTGGCTTGTATGGACTTCGGGAGATGGCTCTGAAGTTCGTTTAGGAAGTGATAAGATACTCGGACTGGGTGACAGGTCCCTTCTCTCCTCCGACCTGCGATCTCATCTTCAGAATCAAAACTACACTCGTCTAAATCAGATCAAATTACATACAGGCGGATGCTCCCTTCCGGACAAATGGATGGATAGTGCGGATCTTCATCTATGTAACCCGCTAGCAAGTGAATGGAAGCAATTTATTGCGGCCCTCAAAGAAGCCGACATTTCTCTTTCATCTAGCCCTGACACCCTACGATGGGCCGGTGGAGATGCCACTGGTAACGTGTCTGTAAAAAATCTCTACGTTGCTCTTCTCAACCAGAGGCACTCGGGTTTTGATCGATCTTGGCTCTCTCATGTTTGGCGCTGGGAGATCCCTCTAAAGGTAAAATTATTCATATGGCTCGCCGAAAAGGAGAAATTGCTCTCATGGGATATGCTTCGCCGTAGGGGTCTGGAGGGGCCTAGCTTTTGTCTTCTCTGTTGCAGCGCGACCGAAGACATCAATCATCTTCTTGTCCACTGTTCCTTCACTCAGGCGGTATGGAGGCTGGTGCTTAGTCATCTATCGCTGCAGTTATCCTGGAGCGGCTTTTCTCTATTAAACTGTTACACCAGGTGGCTGGAACAGCCCACGGCTCCAAAGTCTTTACCATCCCTTGTCTCCTGGCAGATTTGGAATGCTCAGAACCGTGCCATCTTTGAATCCCTCCCTCCCTCGATGCATGTGGTGTTACAGAAATTTTTGATTACTTTTAAATGGAAACAACCTTCTCCTAGTCCTCTCAAATTAAATGTCTGCACTCTTCACTGTTTGGAAGGCTACACAGTCGCTTGGTTTGACGGAGCTGCTTTGGCGAGTGGAGGTTGCTGTGGGGCTGGGGGTTCTTTTAAATCTCATCCTTCCCAGGTCACTTCCTGGTTTTTAAACTGTGGGACAGGTACAAATAATAGAGCTGAGCTATTAGGCTTATGGGCAGCCCTCTATCTTGCTTCGGTTTGGTCACTTAGCCACCCCCATGTCCTTGGTGACTCGCGGATTATCATTGATTGGATATCTCAGAAGTCAAAGCTACATTCAGTCCACAATGACAGCTGGATGGCAAAAACCTTCACGTACATCAGCTTTCATCATATCCCTAGATCTCTCAACAGAGAGGCGGACGCCCTCTCAAAAAGGGCCCTAAAGGGAGCTGTCGGTCGTCTCACGATATTTCACCGAGAAGGAGGGATTGAGAGTCCTTCCACTTCCATAAATGTATTTGAATGAAGAGGGATGTTTAATCTCTTTCTGCTGACGGTGTATTGATTACTGTGTTCCCCCTCTTAGGTTGATTTATTTTTGACTGTTCTTGAAAGGTTGTTCTCTCCGGCAGGATGGCTTTCCGGTACTTGGTCTTAGCAAGCARCTTTGCATTGTAAAAAATTTATACCTTTTATAAATTGGAGCAATTTTCTCTTGAAAAAAAAACAAAAACCCATGGGGCTTATATAAATGATAGCCCATGGATTATATAAATGATATTTCCTTGTGACAAAGAGCGCATAAAGTTTTCCATCAAAGTTAGGTCTATGTTGCATTGTCAACCCATTGAATTTTGTAATACGACATTACTTAGATGCATACGTACGTATAGAAAATCAAATTATTTTTTAATTCATGCCATTCTTCCAACTATATCTATAAATATAACTCTCTACCTTCAATGAAGGGTCTTTTAGATCCTACCTTAACTTCAAAGCTTATGGTGATCCAGTCAAGAGAATTACTTCACCTAGGTCATTGGGTTACATGCGATCGAGTTTCACCTAAAGGGTTATTGACTTCAATCCAACCTAAGCGAATTTGCATATACCATGTGTTAATAATATTAATGGGTTTTTAAATATTGATTTGGTCCAACGAGTATTCTCAATAAAAAATACTAATATTCCTAACATATTATAGTTTAACAAAGGTGAAAGATAATCCATATATATATATATAAATGAAAAACATAATTAAGGGTTTTAGCAAAAAATATTTTGACTAGTAAAAACTACTTTTGGATGTAAAAGTTGGACTATGAAAGAGTTTCTCTGCAATGTAGGGTTTGTTTTTAAATGGGGCACATAGCAATGCATTTCCCTAAAGAAAACATGAAGGATAGGAAGCACCGCCATAAATCAACCTGGTGGGATGACTCCAAGGAAGATCATCAACTAATTATGAAAACCAACGAAAATCATCACAAGAAAATTCTTCAATGACTTTGGATCCATAACCGCAAACAAATGGAGTGTCAACATAGGAGAATCCCCCAAACCAACCAGACCTGGCTCCTCGTTCAAAATTAGAGGATTCATATTCTTTTGATCCAAGTAAATAAAGTCAGGTTCATTCCAGCTCCCAACCATTGACAAGTTGGGAAGATGAGGTTGAAGAAGCTGAGGCATTAAAGAAGACAAAACCTCCATATCAAGAAAATACGGGGATGATAGGATTAGCAATGACTCCACTAACTGAAAAATAAGTTTGGAAGGTAGTAGGGAAGAAGAAAAAGACTCCATCAACATCCCAGCGAATGGTGACAAGAAATCAGGCTCGAAATCCAACATAAGCATGTATTGTTTTTGTCGATTATTATGCCAACAATTTGTACAAACATGTTCATGTAAGGCCTTATGGAATGTAGTTTTCTTGGATATATGGAAAAATAGGCTAGTGAATTTTGAATTTGGTATTGGGATATTTCTTTTAATTTTTCATAATAATAATAATAATAATAACAATAATAATAATAATCTATTTTTATGGTCATGGCCAAGTCACATCAAATTGGTGCATGAGACGACCCCCTTGTTTGTGGGATAAGGGACTCCTCTCCGCCCAACGATTTGATTGGTAAAGTCTATAGAGGTATACATACCCTACCCCCCTCTAGATTTGAACTTGTGACCTCTTAAGAGGAAACCCATGTTCTTAACCATAATAGTATGTTGATGTTATAGTTTATTGAAAAATGCTTATTCAAGTTGTTGATATGTAATATCAAAGAACTATTTGTTGCTGCATCTAATGGTTTATACTTACATAAGAAAGTATAAAAAAAATATGCTTATTTGTAAAATTCCGACTCAAAATTTTCGGATTTTTACTTAGTTTGTTGTGTTGGCATTTTGTCGAACAGTTTGCTTCTGGAGTGTTTGTATGTGTTCACTGATGTAAAGGTTTATAAATAGTTTGCAGCTTTTGAAAGAGTGTGTGATTTCATAGATATGCCAACAAGGGTGAACATAAACATAAAGAATATAACATAATTTATTTCAATTAGATTCAGAGGCATCAATACTACATTGGACAACAATCATAAAAGGCAGATCTGACCTGAGTTTTAAGTCGATATGCTAACCTCTTACAACTACTTCGACCACCAAAAATAAATATACAATCTTCTCATAAAGAATGCACCCTATGCTTGAGACATAGCTCCTGTCTATAAAGTCGACCCAACATATCACTTCACCAGAACTGAAGAATGATATCAACAACAAATAAAGTGCGTCCCTCTTGTTTAACTCGACCAACAATGAACGAATATCAATCCTCTGGTACAAATAGTATTCCCATGCTTTAATAACTTAGACCTGGGTAATGCAATGCTTCCTGTCACCCAGATATGCTGATCCAGGTGGATATCGGTGGCCACCCACCTTCTCCAACTGGCTCAAAACAGTTTTCTGACAATTTTGACAATTTACTATTTTTAGCAGTTTTAACTTTCGGGGCCATTTGAGGGCCTAAATGAAGGTTTTTCGGGATGGAGCTTCTCAATAATAGCCAAGGGCATGATTGAACCCCCAAAATGAATCTCCTCGACGATACCTTTCCAACGGGCTATCACGCGCCTAAAACATAGATCATATGCAAAAGTTACGACCCCAGGAAGTTGATGCACTAACTTACCCAAACGGGGCCCACATGACTTTTGGCGCTTCATCTCCTAGGGTTAGGTTTTTGGATGTCTAGGGATTTTGGCATTCCTGTTTATTGTAAAAAGGCCTTCAAAGCCTCATTGTAATCATCTTCTTGCGAATGCGAGTAGCCGTCACATCTCTTCTCAGAGATAAGCTGCCACCATTCTAGCGAGTCTTTCACTCTGTATTTTTACAGTCTCTGTACATTTATTTCATTAATAGAAATCATGTATTACTATATCTATGTGTTTATGGTTGCATCTTTGATACATTTATGTTATATTATTGGATATCCGCGATATCTCGGTACATTTCTTTATTATATCTCCGCTCTCCTTTCGTGCCGAAAATAATCCAGATCAGTGGTATCAGAGCAAGCTGCTCTTGATTGTTTTTTAGTGCATGTCCTCGACGAGGTCTGAGTATAGCAAGTTGGGTCTTGAGATTGTTTCTCTTGAAGACAATTTCTCTCGCACGCCCAAGAAACCCTCCATGGTGGAAGAAAACAAAAACGACGGAGCAGACGATCCTATCAATCTGTTGCTTGAGCAAGCTCTCATGCGACAAAGGGACGAAATGATGGAGAAATTTTCCCACATCCTTCAATGCCTGCTGATAGAAATAGACACATCTTCATCAAGCGACCACTTTGGAAGCACCTCGCCTTTCAAGGTACAATTTAATTTTGATATTCTTGTATTTGAAGGACAGATAGATGCATAAGCCCTATACAAATGGTTAAATCTGCTAGAAGGTTATTTCTCTGTTCACAGTTTTTTCGACAATGAAAAGATCACCTTCACACTCCTTAAAGATCTCCTTCATGTCAAACATTGGTGGGAAACTTACTGGGAGAAAATTTCCATAGAGGAGTTTGGAATATATGGGGTAGAACCCACTTGGGATTTTTTTGTGGATGCGGTAAAGGAACAATATTACCCTATTGGCAACTATGAGGACCAGTACATGAGATGGACCACACTGCGGCAAGAGAGGGGCCAAGCAGTTTTGGAGTTTACCAATACCTTCCATACCTTGTGCACCAAGTTGGGTATCAAAGACTCTGAATGACATTTGGTTCTGAAATACCATGGGGCTCTACATAGATACATCCAAACTGAAATGGATTTTCTGGACATCTCATCACTCGGTGTTGCTTATCGATATGCTGTTAAAATCGAGCAGAAATTTAAGCATCAGAACAAAAGGGAGTTTGGGTCTACAAATCTGTAACAACCAAAGTATTACAAAGATGACCCTCACAAAGAGTCTCTTGAAAACCAGTCCAAGCCATAGGAAAAGAAGGGTCATGGGAAGACAAAGAAAGACACTGAAAAATGGTGCGATTTCCACAAAAGCCCCTGGCACAACACCGATGAATGTCGCTCAAAAAAGTGATTGGTGGCCGAGATCAAAGACAAGGAGCCGAACCTTGATTCAAAATCTGATTCTAAAAGTATTGGTAAAAGACAGATCATCGACGTAGACCCCATGGCTATTGTCGCGACCACAACAATTCAATTAGAAGAACCAACATATCCTAAAGAAGGGGAGCACCTTTTTCATTCACATATGTGGGTGAAGGGGACCCCACTGCATTTTATTGTTGATAGCGGAAGCCAGAATAACCTCATCTCAATAGAGGTCGTCAAACAGTGGGGATTGTCAACAACACCACACCCGCAACCATACAAAATCGGGTGGCTTCGCCAAGGATGAGATCTCCGTGTCAGCCAGCAATGTCGATTGTCATACGACATCCAACCCTTCAAGGATGAGGTATTATGTGATGTTGCCCCACTAGATGTCTGTGATGTTCTCTTGGGCCAACCATATATGTGGAAGCACCATGCTATTTATGAGTCTTGACCCCGTAGTGTCATTGTTAATTTGGGGGGTCATCTCTACAAAATACCAGAGGTAGTTCCGACTATTGTTCCACCTAAACAGTGCCACAAGGTATTATCTCATATTGTAAAATTCAACTTCTTCACAATCTGTTCAAAAGGGGAACATAAGGACACTGCAACCACTACAGCCTCACCCCAAGCACCTTATATCCAACAGAAGCAGCTCGACAAGGTTATAGAAAAGCGCAAAGATTCATTTTGCACACCGTCATTTCATGTAGCTCAATTTGTTGAACATCCTTAGCCTCAACAGGTTCATGACAAACTTCCACAAATTGAGCAGCGTGACGTCTCCAGTAAGGCAAACAACTCACCAAGATGCAGATTCAACAAACGTTTTTCCCTCTCCCACGGGAACTCAACGCAATGGATACCATTGATTCCTAAGGAGGGAGGATTGATCCAGGTGGATATCGGTGGCCACCCACCTTTTCCAACTGGCTCAAAACAATTTTCTGGCAATTTTGGCAATTTACTATTTTTAGCAGTTTTAACTTCCGGGGCCATTTTGAGGGCCTAAATGAAGGTTTTTCAGGATGGAGCTTCTCAATGATAGCCAAGGGAATGATTGATCTGCCAAAATGAATCTCCTTGACGATACCTTTCCAACGAGCTATCACGCGCCTAAAACGAAGATCATATGCAAAAGTTACGACCCCGGGAAGTTGATGCACTAGCTTACCCAAACGGGGCCCACATGACTTTTGGCACTTCATCTCCCAGGGTTAGGTTTTTGGATGTCTAGGGTTTTTGGAATTTCTATTTATTGTAAAAATACATTTAGAGCCTCATTGTAATCATCTTCTTACGAATGCAAGTTGCCGTCACATCTCTTCTCAGAGATAAGCTGCCACCATTCTAGCGAGTCTTTCACTCTGTATTTTTACAGTCTCTGTACATTTATTTCATTAATAGAAATCGTGTATTACTATATCTCTATGTTTATGGTTTCATCTTTGATACATTTATTTTATATTATTGGATATCCGCAATATCTTGGTGCATTTCTTTATTATATCTCCGCTCTCATTTTGTGATGAAAATAATCCAGATCATATGCGCCCATCATCAATAGGTCATGCCCAGAATAAGGAGACACGATCCCCATACATGTATTTCCACATTCTGCAATGAGATATGCACCCAACATCTATATATCATGCCCATAATAAGGAGACACGACCCCCATACATGTATTTCCACCTTCTGCAATGACATATGCACCCACTAAATGATATGTACGCCCCACACAGATAAGAAAACACCCATCAATAAGAGAAATCACTCAGTCTATCTTCAACTCAACAAAACATACGCAAAAGTTGCCCCCACACAGAGACCACACTACCCAGAATGTTATGCAGCTAATCTTCAACAATAAACTTGTGTTCCTTCTCTAAGATGGCGCCTTAATCCACTGTGTAGACATAAATATTCTTGAAGCCCAACAAAGAAATCTAAAGATGATCCCTTCTCGCAACTAGCTAGGGTGTATAGTTACAACATTGAAACTAGTAGATGAACAAGGGTCCAAAACCCTAGACTCTTTCCTCAAGATCTCTCCACAATCTATTTTTCCAAAATGAATGAATGCAAGAATGAGAGGCACCTCCTCATTTCCCCTCTTTTATTTCTCCATTGAGTTATCTCCCGCTCACTTTACTTTATTTTTTATTTTTAAAGTCACCTTATGCTTGCAGACTTTATAGTTTTTAAGTGACTTCATTTTCCTAAGACCCATGTCCCCCTTTTTCCCCTTTTCACTTTATAAAGTTATTTCCTAGGCAAAAGTTGAGTTCCCTAGGTAACTTTTTCGACTTATCCTACGAGAACCAAGTTAGGCTAGTGGAACCATTCCTTATGCCTCCTAGGACAACAAGGACATTATAGTCCTCCCCACCTAAGATTGCTCGTCCTCAAGCAATTGCAATCCAAGATGTTGCAATATCCTCTCTCCTTCCCAAGTGGCATCCTCGATAGAAATATTTTTCCACTTGATCGGGTACTCTTTGATGCTCATGTTCCTTAATTTTCACTCTCTGGTCTCCAACACCTCCTCCAAAATTAGAATCAATTGCCCCTCCTCATCCAATGGTGGTATCTCTGTAGAGGTGACAACATGTTGTCCCATTTCCTTATTTAGGCATGAAACATGAAAGACATTGTGTATCTTACACCCCTCGGGGAGCTCTAACTCATAAGCTACCTCCCCGACTCGCCTTGAAATCCTATAGGGACCACAGAATCGTGGCTTCGATTTCTCTGCCCCTTTCATTTTCAAGGATGTCTGCCTCTATGGATGCAAGCGGAGGTATACCAAGTCTCCCACCTCGAAATTGTGCTCCATCCTATGCTTATTGACATACATCTTCTACTGATTCTGTGTTGTTTGCAGGTTATCTTTGAGAGTTCACAAGATGTCCTGACTCTCCTGAATCCAATCTTTGGCTTTGGGTGCCCGACTGTCCCCAAATTCTTGATCCACAAAGGTGGTGGCATCATAACCATACAAAGCTTTGAAAGGTGTCATCCCGATCAACATGTGATAGGTGGTGTTATAGAAATGCTCACCCAAGTCCAGCCATTTGATCCATGCCTTCTGTTGCCCCAATACATAATTTATCAAATACCCCTMGAGCCATTTTTTCACAATTTCGGTTTTCCCATTAGTCCTAGGGTGATAACTGGTACTGGGAATTAATTTTGTCATACGAGTCTAAATAGATCCTTATATAAAACCCCCATGAATCTGTTGTCTCGATCAATGRCAATTGTCTTGGGCAGTCCATGCAGCTGAAATACCTCTCCGAAGAACAATTCCGCTACCTGCGCTGCAGAGTATTTGGACGATATGGAAAAGAAATGGGCGAATTTAGCAAGCCTATCAACCACCACGTAGATACAATCCTTCCCCTGAACCTGAGGCAACCCTGTAATAAAATCCATCGAAATTCTTTCCCATTTTTGGTCAGGGATGGGAAGCGGTTGTAGAAATCCTACTGGATGGGTATGTTCTGCCTTATTCTACTGACAAATGTGGCACTCCCGTACAAACTTCAGTACATCAGTCTTGAGACCCTTCCAAGCGAACCTCTCCTGAATTTGTCTATAAGTCTTTAGGTATCCTAGATGACCTTCCAAAGGAGAATTATGCGCATCATGCAGAATTTGTCTTTCAATTGAGATTCTGGTACTAAGTAGATTTAGTCCTTATAATATATGATGTCGTCAATAAACCTGTACATGTCATCAGAGGCCTGATCATCAAGTATCGCACAAACAAACTTGTTTCTATAGTATTATACCAATAGAAGTGCCTTCCACTCCATTGAAATATCCATGAAAGAGAGAGTGGGTATCCTGGATAGGGCATGAGAAACCACATTATTTTTTCCTTTCACATACTCGATTTCAAAATCACAGGCTTGGATTTTACTGATCCATTTTTGTTGCCGCTCACTCAGCTCCTTTTGCTCCATGAGAAACTTCAAGCTATTATGATCCGTCTTTACCTTGAACCTATTTCCCACCAAGTATTGCCAGAATTTGGTTAAAGCATGCATTATGGCCAACATATATTTGTCATATATGGAGTAATTTCGCTCATACTCTCGGAGTTTTCGGCTCTCAAGCACGATTGGGTGACCTCTTTGCATCAATACAACTCCTATCCTAATTCCCGAAGAATCACACTCCAAGACAAAGGGCTGAGTGAAATCAGGGAGTGCTAAAACATGGCATAAACTCATCACCTGCTTCATTTTCTTGAATGTCTCCTGGGCCTCCTCTATCCAAACAAAATTCCCCTTTTTGGTGAGATTAGTCAGTGGCACTGTTAACTGTGAGAATCCTTTAACAAATTTCCTGTAGTAAGTGCAGAGACCAAGGAAACTCTTTATTTCTATCACATCCCTAGGAGTTGGCCACTCAATGATTGCCCTGATCTTTTCTTGGTGCACCTGTACCCCATTCACCCCAATCAGGTGCCCCAAGTAGAGCATCTCTATCATACCAAACTCACACTTGGATTCTTTTGTGTACAATTGCAGACTCTCTATAATACCAAGTACTTCATCAAGATGTTGCAGATGGTCTTCCCATGTTTTGCTGTATATGAGGATGTCGTCAAAGAAGACCAATAAGAACTTCCTCAATTGCTTATTGAACACACGATTCATGCATGACTGGAAAGTGGCAGGGGAATTAGTTAGCCCGAATGGCATGAATCGAAACTCATAATGCCCATAGTGTCATCGAAATGCTGTCTTAGGTACGTCATGCTCTCATACCTTAATCTGATGGTACCTTGATAGAAGATCAATCTTCAAGAAAAATTTAGCTCCCCTAAGCTCATCCATTAATTCATCGATCCTGGGTATGGGGTACTGATTCTTGATTGTTTTCTTGTTAGAGCCCTATGGCCAATACACATCCATAGAGTACCATCCTTCTTCTTGACTATAACAATGTGTTGTTGGGTATTCTACCCTACGGACTAATAAGCTAGGGCTCTAAACTTATACGCAGAAAATGACCCTTAAGACTTAACTTTTGACCTTCTACCCGAATCTAAAACCTCTTTCTTCACATGCATACAAGAGAAGAATAAACCAACCTTTTTCCGGACGGCTGAAGTAGATCCTCCGTTGAATTTCTTGTCCTTTTGCTGCTGCTGATCCTTCCACAAAGCTTCCTGCAATCAAACAATACTATGCATGCATGCTACTGATCTATTATAGGGTTAGAGATAACAACATAAATCAAATATCATATATGAGACTTATGTATTCGGGACGGGAAAAGTATCTTTTTTCATTAACTTCAATACAAATCAACTTACAATGATTTCTGAGGCCAGTCACCGTTCCACGATTCTGATCCTGGGCTCTTCCTCTTCTTTTCTGTCCTCCAACTGCTGCTTCTTGAGTTCTCCTAAAGCTTGAGGCAAAGCTAAAGGGTTGGGACAAAACTAGCTTGGCAATTTGGCAGAGTTCCTTTACTATATTTTTTCCTTGACTAGTACCCCTACCCCTCCTTTTATAGGCTAGGAAGAGCTAGGGTTTTAGTCAAACTCTCGGCCATGCATGGCGGAGAGTTTCAGTTAACTGACAAAAAGCCCCGAGTCTCGGCGGAAACTTCCCTGATTTTTTG
>ML779224.1:1432824-1461183 GCA_009831015.1 Picea engelmannii
TATGGTGCATTTTAGGGTTATAACACAATGAAAGAGGCAAACGAGATGGAACTAGGGTGGATGTGGCCCATTTTCAACAATTCTTTGATGGTTTTTTTAATATCATCCTTGTAAAATTTCGGGTGTCAATAAGGGTTTGTGATAACTTCTAGACCCCCTCTTCTAACTCTATGATATGCTCAAAACCTCTATCAGGTGGAATGCCAGGAGGAATGCCACTAAATACCTTATGATGTTTGCAGAGTAATACCTGTAAGTCCTCTAAAAGTTGTTGTAGATGGTTGGGTGGCTCTCTGTCAGAAATGAAACACTCTACAACCCACTTTATATCACCATGCCTCATGAATACCTCCATGCTGTGCGATGACACAATATTTGGTGGGTACTGGTGCATGGTTCATAGGACCACCTTCTTACCATCTGAGCCTATGAACTCCATCTCCATGGTCCTCTGATTAGTAGTGTATCTCCCAACAGACTAAAGCCATTGAATTCCCAACACTACATTGGTGTCTGGTACGTCCACCATGAAGAAATCATCTGCCATTGAGTAGTTTCCCATGGTGATTTTGATCTTGGGAATCCACTTGGTGCAACTCATCTGGTGTTCCCCTGGTATGAATATTGTGAAGCCATCAAATTCCTCTGTCGAAATTCCTCTCCTCTCGACCATGTTAGCGTCAATGAAGTTATGGGATGTTCTCCCATCAATCAAGACTGTCACCTTGTTCCCTTGTAGGAAACCTTTGACCCTGAAGGTATGATACCTCGAAAATCCTGACATCGAGGCCATGACTGGGCCCTTAGCCCCAGTCTATGAAGACTCCTCACCTGATGTTGGATGTCCCTGGTTCTGTGCCTACTCGACCTCCTCATCCTCATCACTGTCACTGTCAGAGTATACCTCAATGTAATGGGACTTGCCTGTTTTGTCCTTCCCAACGCATTTGTGTCCTGGTGCCCATGGTTCCTGACAGCTGAAACACAATTTATTTTTCCTCAGTTCTCTCTTGGTATCTTCATTCACTTTGGGCTTTCCGACCCAATCTATCTGAGGTGGTATGGTCTCCGTAGTCTTCGGGGTAAAAGTGGGTTTTGGCGGAAATCAACTTTTAGGTACTGCATCCTGCATGTCACGAGATCTACTGACTGCATCCTGTAAAGAGGTAGGCTTGTAAGACTTGAACCATCCTCATAGAGGCTTCGATAGCCCCTCAACAAACAACATCACCAAACGAGCCTCTGAAATGTCTATCACCATCACAACAACCCTTTGAAAATTAGATATATAAGCCTCTAGGCTACCTGTCTGCTTGAGCTGAGCCAAATATTTGAAGTGAAGCTCTAGATCCTTCCTGTCAAATCTATCTATGAGCCTTTGTGTGAAGTCCAGGTAGGAACTGACCCCGACATTTCCCAAGGTGACTAAACCATGGTACCACCACTCATGGGCCTCACCATCCAAGTTCAAGGTGGCCAACTTAATGGCATCTGTCTCTGTCATCTGGTGCAACTGGAAGTAAGTGTCTAGCTTCTGCATCCATGATCTCGCAAAACATTTAGAGCTCCCATCAAAGCTGGGAATGGTGACCTTCTTGAGGGTATGTTGCAAATCAAAATTTTGTGTCATGGCCCTCATGGGTCCTCTCAGTCGGTTTATGCTCTTCATGTTGCAAAACTTTGCAAAAGAAATGGATGAGTGGAAATCATCTCCCAACCTCCTATACTCCTGTAAATATTCCCTATAGGGCTCATCTTGATCAACCTGCATCAATGGACCTGCGATATCAGTCCCCCAAAATTGAGGCATAGTGGGTCTGAAGGATTTGATGCACAAGTGGGGGTGGCTCTGCATGGTAGTGCGTGAATGGATACCCTCTCCATTGTTTGAGCTCCCATCTATTGAAAACACCACCCACACTAAGAGGGAGGGGGGTGAATTAGTGTGTGGACTTTTCTAATTTTTTCTTCTTCTTACAAGTTAGTAGTTAAAACATATTTGAACAAATTGAGAATAACCAAATCATAATCACAGTGGACACAAAAGATACTAGATGTTTGGATAATTGATTTATATGAATATATGTAAATATAATAATAATAATTTTCCCTGCACCAACTAATTTGTTTCAACACCAACTGAAGTAAGGAGCACCAACTCCACGGAGAGCACCAGCTCTCAAGCAATACCACACTTGCTGATAGAACGCAGTCTATCCAACTAGAGTTCATTCAACTCTAGTAGCAACGATCCATTATAGAATCGAATCTATCTCATGATCAGAGGTATACCATAAACGCTCATCACCGCTTTTCATCTTCTCTCTGAAATTTGTGCATTCTTTGCTTTATCTTTCCTCTAATATCTTCACACATTCTTCACTACATCTCTCTTATATTCGCATAGACCTCAGGTTCATATTCACCTCTTCACTTCACAAGCCACGCTTCATACACAAGCACCGTTTCAAGTGAACCAATCATGGTTGTATTTATACTTTTTTATGATCAAAACATGTTTAAGTTATTGAGCCGACTTGTGCAACAAGTTATAACTAACTTGTTCATTTACAATAACTTTTGGGACCACCAGAGATCGTCAATCTGGGTCCTCAGTGTTACACGTGGCATACCCTTTTATTTCACAAATCGATCATAGGCAGGATCAATTTCCTTTGTCTCTATGATAACAGAGATCGATGCTTCCTTCAAACCATGTTCACATGATCAATGGCGTAGAACCACAGGCTTAACAATTTAAGCGTCGCATTGCTTTCTACCTTTCAAATCTCTTTACCATATGAACAACGACAGTGACATCATGTGAGGCGAGATGAGTGCATGAGTGCTTATCAATTCAACGGCCATGATTCATTCTCCTGATGAGATGGACGATTGTCGAGACTTTGTGACTTCAAAACTTTCAAATCTCCTGAATACGATATCGCCAAATAGATTGGACAGTTCACATTATATCTCGAAACTAGATCAATGGTTATATTCGATCCTTATGTCTATCCTTCATTGCTTAATCCAACGGTCAGGACTTAATCAATCAATGAGATGGATGGCCACCTTTTATTCCTCGACTTCATCTATTATGCTTACACTATCCTTCCACTGTATTTTGATCAACGATTGAGAATGCAACCGAACATCAAATTGACGGTCGATGTCTCCTTCGGGTCTCCGGACTTCGGATATTTCGAGTCTCAACCCCTTCTTTCCTCCGTACGTCAATCTTTCAGAGCTGACAAACCACTGATGCGTGTCCCTCTCAGATTAATGGTTGATATCTCCTTCGGGTCTCCAGACTTCGGAGATTTCAAATCTCAAACCCCCTTCTTTCCTCCAGAGTGATGTCACTTACTTATGTCACTTGATGACGTGTCATGAGCCTAGTAGCTACCATGTGTCACTTTGATTTGTGATTTGTACGTACCTAAAATGCCGAATCAACTTGACACTTGTTGTTTTCTGACTATGCCATGTGTCCTTGCTGACATAGACTGCCGACGTGGTCTGTCACAGTTTCTTGCTGACGTTGACGAGATCTCCCGATGTGACACATTTTCATCTCCTTGATCTAATGGTCAAGATAGTATCCGAAGGGTATCTCAGATTGACGACTGAGAGTAACTTCAGAACTTCATCCTTCAGGACTTCGTGGCTTTTGACATTTGAAACTCCTGAAGTAAATCTCCCAGATTGACGTAAATTTCTTATGTCACTTGTTGACATGGCACGAGCCAATTTCCTCTCGATGCTTGTCATCATCTGATTATGCCATGTGTATTTGTTGACGTGGTTTGCCACATATCCTTGCTAATGTGGTCTACCATATGCCTTTTTGCTGACGTGGTCTGCCATGTGTCCTTGCTAACGTGGTCTATCACACGTCCTTGCTGATGTGGTCTGTTGACCAACAACCTTGATCCAACGGTCCTCGTATTTCCTCCAAATCCGACGATCTTTATTCATTTCAGATTTCTGGGCTTCGTGTATTTCACATCTCAAAATTTTTGTAGCGTAACTTCCTCGCATCTTTAGATCCGAACTAAATGATGTTAGTCGATCATGAAATTAGATCGACGACTCGATCTGTCAGTGATGAAACTCTTCTAGCTTATATTGTCCTTCCACTTTGAAATTATTCGACGACCAACGAAAATTCTCATTTCGGGAATTTCAAATCTCATAGTTTCCGGAGCGTAACCTCCTCGCAACTTTAGATCCAAAGTGAATGTTGTTCATTCGATCAGGATCTTGGATCAATGGATTGATCTATCTATGGTGCTGCTCTTCTGGCTTATTCCGTCCTTCCACTCAAAAGTGATCCATCGACTTGATGAGAACTTGGGTTTGATCCGATGGCTAACGGGCATTTGGATAGTCAAACTCTCAGCCATTTTACCTCGCTTATCCTATCCTCCCACTCAAGCCCACGGTCACTCATATGACCATCGTTCGTTATATGAGACGATCGACACCGTCAATTTCCTTGATTGGACGACTACTGAGACTTCTCACTTTTTCCTGTGCAATGGTTGACTTCTCAATATTTCCATCGATCCCGATGATACTTCTACAATTTGCTTCTTCCTTCTGAGCTTTGATATTCATTCGCTAACCCTCCCGAGATTTTATCATAGGAATAATTGTTGATCCTATTGTGATCAACAATAATCACGAATCGCTTCATCCTATTTGCTTCTTCTGCTAACTGATATACTGTGCAATGCGCTCTTCCTTATGATATTTGATCTTCATACTATTCGTTCCTCCTCCTGAGATTGTGCTTTCGATCTTTGCATACTATTTGACATCTTCTGTTAACTGATATACTGTTTACATCAATGACAATCTCATCTGTGGTAATTCATCATTAACAATAGATCATCACATCGACTGTTGACATCAATGACAATATATCCAACACCATCACCATTGTGATTCTGCTTCGTTGGGCCCTCCAAGGAATTCTTAGCTAGCTTCCCCATAAGGTCCATCATGACCTTTTGACCCTTGGCCAAATCATTCAAAATATTAAACAGACTATTGATCCTAGCATCATCTTCTTCCCCCATAGTTTATTTTCCCTTAAGTATGATAGATGATGCTACTTCTCCTGTTTCTTATTCTTTAACCACTTCTTCTTCCCACACCGGGGATCTGGTGTTGTTCCCCTATGTATTCTGTAGGTAATGTTCTGCTCCTCCTTTGATATCATAAATATGGAGTAACATAATGGAACTTGGAGCTATGACTTAAGGTGTTAACATTCCTATGGCTTCTCTCTAGGAGAAATACCTTGACCTGGGAATGACTTATTAAAAGAGGATTTGTGAGACCCTCAATCTTCTCCTTATGCAAACAAGATGAAGAGACAACTGAGCATCTCTTTAATGAATGCTAACAGGTTTCAATGATGTGGGATGCAGGGGTAATGTTGTTTATGAAATATGATTGGATAATGGGTGTTACCCACCAAGGGGTGACAACTTCATAAGTATCCTCATAGTGATGTCATGCTGTTGTTTTGCATGAGATGTCTTGCTCATCTTCTCAAGACTTAGAAATTTCTTCTCATTATCTCCATCCGATGTATGATTGTGCTATCTCAGTTGTGGTATATCTTATCTTCCTCCCTCGCTCCTTAGATGACATATGCATTTTGGATGGTATATTGTGGTTTCACTTGATCTATCTTGATATTCCATGTATTGGTGGTTCATTTGGATGTAATGCTATATCTTCCTAGTTATTCATTAAAGTGGTAAACATTAAATGAAATCCAATAAAACTTCATAATATACATAGTTTTATTATTTTCCTTGTTGTACCTTGGAGGACCATATTTTTCCTTTAGAAGTGTTTTCATTTTTGGGTCAGTTTGTACTACTTAGTAACTAGCCAAGATATCATTGTCCACATCCTAACCATACTAAGCACTTTCCACTTTCCTTGTTTCACTTCATTCTGTATATAAAAATCCATATTGATCATGTATGACTTATCAAATGTTAAAATAAATGTCTAATGAAGAAATCCTAAACTAATAAAGCCAAAAAAGGTCTAGAGGTGAAGAGCAATAAAGTCAAAAGACAAAAATGTAAATCTTGAGCAATGCCACCTTGCTATAAGGCCAATACCCCTAGTCCCTAGCTTGTTTATGAATATATAAAGAAAAAGGGACTTGTTCAATAAACTGAACACATAAATAAAAAGGCACAAAGGGGTAGTAAGAAATAGTGTTAAGAATAGGTAACTCAATGCTAAAAGCTCCCTATTGAAGGACATTGAATAAAAAATCCTAGCTCATGAAAGCTAGATGAATAAAATAAAAATACCTATGCATATAAATGACTTTGAGGGTCATCACATGAAGTATTCCCCTAGCCAAAAATGTAAAGCTTGAGCAATGCCACCTTGATATGAGGCCAATGCCCCTGGTCCCTAGCTTGTTTATGAATATCTAAATAAAAATGGACTTGTTCAATAAAATAAACACATAAATAAAAAAGGCACAAAGGGGTAGTAAGAAATAGTGCCGAGAATAGGTAACTCAATACTAAGATCTCCCTATTGAAGGCTATTGGATAAAAAATCCTATCTCATGAAAGCTATACGAATAAAATAAAAATATCTATGCATATAAATGACTTTGAGGGTCATCACATGAAGTCTTTCGCTTCCCTTTTTCATCATTATTCATCATATTACCGATCTTTCACCCGGGTACTTGGGAAATACTTGTTGTCCTAGGAATTGTCACATGTATAATGGTTAATGTTGTTCCCCCTTGGTAAAAATTCGACAAATATAAAAACTAACCTTTATTTTTTATGTTGGACTAAAAGAGATCACTACATGTGTATCACCTAATGACTTGCCAAGAAGCTATGCCCATCACTTCAAATGGGTACCTTGCATTGGGATCCATGTACCGTGCCTCAAGACTCGTAACACTGCATTGGGATCCATGATGCTACCTTGGGATCTATGTACTCATATTTGATCATATCCACAAACATAGGGATCCATGCCATTTTCCTTGGGATCCATGTATCGAATTAGGATATGTTCCATTTCTTTGGTATTCATGACAAAGAATTAGGCCATGACAAGGATGCCATGTCACCATAATTTCCACATGGACCACTTATATTTTCTATCCTTTCTTAGTTAAACATTGTATTCACACACATGCATTATTCTTCTCTCCTTGGACCACACGCATGAGCCTTTGATGCATTCAAAGAGATGGTTACAGGTGGTTATATTGACCACTAGGTGATGTGGGATTGACCACAATGATTTGTTTGAGGAGCACCCACCTTGAGGAGGTCATACATGCCACTTGTATTGAATCCTTTCCTTGGATGTCCACACCTGTGGGAGTGATGTCACACATTTTGAGGTGGTTATTTCTTTTTTAGTCCATTTCCTAGCTCTTGGGACTTGGTTAGAGGGATGTTTGAGTCCAATGGACCATTTGACTTATTCTTCACTCATGATTGGGACATTGGCACACTTTTTGAGGGACAACATCTCTTCTAGACCTCTTTAGTCCACACATGTGGTAATTCATGATGCATTTTGGACCATTTGAGAGGGACGCTAATGTATTGGAGGATTTGAGGGATATTCTATCTTATTTATTGTATTTTTCCCATGGTTTTGACTGGGCCAATGGTTTTGGGATCATGATTTTGGGCTAGCACATTGTATTCTTCATTGTATTGAGGAGGCTCCTTATCTATAAAAGGAGGATTCCTCTCTCAGTTTCGTTGTTGGATATTAATGTGAAAACTTGCCTAAATAAGTTCTCGAGTATCTATATATTTTATATGATTTTTTAGGCTATTGTTCAAGGGTTTTATAGAATTTTTTCAGGTTTGTTGGAGGATAAAGCTACTACAAGGCCAAATAAGTGCATCTTTATCCACTTGGAGGGGAACATAAGGTATTGATATACTTTATGGTTTAAATATAGTGCATGCGATCATTGGATACTATCCTAGATTCTTGGTTTAAATAAAAATAAAGGTTATCATTAAATGTGGGTTAATAACCAATGATCTTTCTGTTGGAATATTCACCAATACTGAGAGGGGGGGATGAATCAATATTGAGAACCTTTGACCATTTTTAACCTTAATCACATCATGTAAACATTAAACATTAACGATTCCATTCATCATCACAAAAAACCATACACAAAACATAATGATTTTTACGTGGAAACCCAAATGGGAGAAAACTAGATAATGTTTTTCTTATATCATGTTAATATTGCTTTCATAGGAAGCACCAACTTCCAGGATTCTACAACACCAATTGGAAGGAGGCACCAACCCCCTTATTTACAGGCACTAACCTGAAGGAAGCTCCAACTCCTTGATTTACCAACACCGACTAGAAGGAGGCACCCCCCCCCCCGAATTTACCAACTCCAATTGGAAGGAAGCACCCACTCCCTAAATCACATGCACCAAACTGCTGAATGAAGACACCAATCTTATCAAATGAGAACCAACTCAATAATATATCACTAATCCAATATATTCATACATATAGTACTTATGACTTCACTTTCATGCTTCATTCCATAAAAAATCCTTCAAACCCTAGAAAGCCTCATAACATCATTCCCATAATGTAATCACTAACGACAACATCCATTCACATAAATGTCCACTAACAAAAACATCCACTCACGAAAACATCGTAACAACATTGGAACTTCATAACAGAGAATATGGAAACATCACAACCTCATGAAAACATCATGACAACATCATAACTTCATAACAGATCATACAACAATATCACAACCTCACAGAAACATCACAATAACATCACAACTTCATAGCATAACATATGGCAACATCACAACCTCACAAAAACATTACAACTTCATAGTAGAGCATACGAAAACATCACAACCTCATGGAAACATCACAACAACATCACAACTTCATAGCAGAGCATATGACAACATCACAACCTCACAAAAACACATAGGGCAACCTCACAACCTTATAACAACATCACAACCTTATAACATACCTTGAGAACAAGAAATACCTTCAGAGAATCCCTTAGAATTATCTTGCACACCAAAAATACACCCCAACACCTTGAGCACACCTTAGACTTGATATCTTCATTGGTTCCACTAAAAATGAAAAATTCTATCCTGTATTTATTGTAATTCTGTTCCCAAAAATTAGCTGAGTCGACCTCAATTTTCTGGCTGGGTTATCAGACAAAAAAACTCATATCTCCTCATTCCTAGGGAGTTAGAGGGACTTCCATATACCATTGGAAAGGTCTGAGAGTAACTTGTGATTCCATTTGAGTTAGTTATGTAGGGTAAAAATTCCCTCAAATATAGGGTATCCAAATTGACCAAAAAATAATACTTTCAACAACCTCCATCTTGCAATATTTATCTTTAACATCTGTACGCTTGTAATATTTATATTGGAAATCTTGTGGGATCCATTTTTGTACAACTCAAAGTGGGCATGTGGAAACAACCATAAATTATCTCATCCCATGAGGACCATGCTTAAAATCTACGCCATAAGGGGACCACTTTGGAGTTATATACACTTATGTCAAGGCTCCTTCAAGGCACTTCAAAGGCTTCTTCAAGTGGACACATCATTACTTCTACAGGGGCTTCTTAAATTTTCTTTGACATTGACTTGTCCTCATGGATTGACCACTACATGTTGGCTTCTCAAGGATTCATCAACATGTCTTCAAGGCTTTGTCTCTTGGCTTCATGTCTTCATCTCTTGGCTTCATGGATTCATGGCTTCAAGGATTCTTTACTTGGCTTCATGGCTTCAAGGCTTCTTCAATTGGATTCATGGATTCAATACTCAAGCAATATCCATTTTTCACTTCCACATCATCATCATCACTATTGCATCCTTATCATTACTGCCACATCATCATCATCATTGTCGCTTTGACATCAATGACAACATTTTCTCAACACTTACATGGTTTTGGACATACAATATGAATGACAAACATGTAGAACTTTTTGAACTTGATGAAGCTTTTGGTCACTAGTATATTCACCTAATTATTGTCCCTATTACAACATTTCTATCCCCGTGATACTTGGAATAATACTCACTGTTTGAATGGCATGACTTTGCAATCTGAACATTAATATATCACTATTGATACACCTTTTTAATTGTTGTCTCATTGCACAGTATGTACATATTGTTTATAGAATTTGACATTTGATTATACTTTTTGAATCTTGGAAAATGTGAATGGTCTATGGCACATGCTTACCTTCATTGCATAAATGTATCACATGCATAAGAAAGACTGCTATCTTTCATTGGTTAACTTTTGATTTCCTTGTGATTTTAAGTACAACAATGTATACTTTCTTTGCTTGCAAGGTCATTGGGATATAATGTTGGAATGTTGATAACTTGTAGTTTAATAAGAGCACTATAATATTACCTTGTTGCACTTTAATTGGTCAATTTTGGCATATGATCTTGGGATGAAATGATAATGATGGTTCTAAATGATGATGAATGATTTGTGGTGATTGATAGATTTCTTTGGAATTCATCTTATTTTAATTTGAAGCAATACACACACTCGATTTTACAAACATTTTTTAATGGGAAATTGTTGTCTAAGTTACATATTCCGTAAGCTCATTCTCAATTGATACATTGGCATTTTCTTCACCTATATTTGATATGTCTCACCCTTAAGAGAGGATAATGTTGATTGTGCCGAACTCTAAGTCAAACCAAGTCTTGAACCTCCCCCTTTCAGATACAAAAATCAGACTTAATTTTCACCCCTAGGAATACCCTCCTTATGTTAGGAACCCTAGCCTTAAAGTGAAGAGGCAATGCCATTGAGGCGACAATGGGTGGATTTCCTCTAAATTTCCCCAAGATATCCTTCACAAGGTAGTACTTTCCCTGAGCGAGAGTTTGAGCAGTAACATTTTGGCGTCGTTACCGGGGATAAAGTCTATTCCTTAGGTATTTGAAGTTTGGCTTCATCATAAATTATGATGAGTAGGATTCACAGGTTTTTATTAAGTTTACTCATCCAGTGACTCCATTAAAGGGAAGAATCCCAATTTCCTTAGATGTTTCAAACAATTTGCTGCTTATAGGGTGAATCAAGTAGCATTGTCTTCTCTTTGAAGAATTCACCTTAGGGACTCCACTAAAATTTGATATGAGTTTTGAAGATTTGGAGAGTTGAAACATGGGAAAATTGGAAAGATTAAATTATATGTGCACTCCACTTAACTTCTCAAACATCCCAGGAGCTCCAAATAAAGGTTATGATTTCAAATTGTTTTATTTTAGTTGGGTCGTTTCATGGAAATCATAAGTCAGCCTTATCACACATTGCCTCTTTCATCAAGGTTATGAATGAATGTCATATTATCCATGAGGATGTTTGGATGCATGCCTTTATGTGAAATTTGGAAGATAAGGCATATGATTGGTTTTATGACGATGTTGTAGGACCAATCACATAATCGACATATTTTTTAAGGTCATTCCTCAAATATTGGGAACCTAGACTTGAAATAGAGGAAATGGAGATGTTCATCAGTTGTACCATAGAATCCCTCCCAAAGGAATAAGAGGTATCTGTTTCACTTACCATGGATGATGAAGTACTTGTAGTGAACATGTTGAGAAAGAATCACTTCATAAAGAACATGACGTTATTGAAAACCACATGGATCAAGAGGAAAATCAACCCATCCAGGAATATGATTTGAAAGAAATTAAAGATGAAGCTAAGGAGACATGTTTTGACGATGATAACAACCAATTTTTTTCTCCTTGTGAAGAAGATAACATAGAAAATTGCACCCTTTCCCAAACTTTTGACAACTTGGAAATGGGGAAGTTAGTTGACCCCTTATTTTATGAAGAACTACCTGGTGGGTCCACTAATGGAGATTACCTTGATAAAATCCTAGAAGTGATGAATTTTTTCCCTTTTCAAAATTTTAAGTTTTATGATTCATCCTTGGATAATTTTGAAAAGTTGGAATCTGAAGAAGAACCCACATAATTTCCTTCATGCCATGAAGCATACAATGGCCTTGATGACCTTGTACACATAGGAAGACATGAATGGGATATATGATGTTTTTATTTTGAAGGGGATCCCATTTATGATAATGATTGTGAGAGTGAAATTGGCATGGCTGAACTCAAACCTTATGAGAAACCTAACTTAGAAGATGTTGCTGAAGAATCTGGTGATTTGAATCTTGAAGAGAATGAAGTGGAATGTTTTTTGGATGATTTACTTGGTCCTTTTTATTTTTGAGGAATCCAAGGATATCCAAACACTTATCAGTATTGGAGAGATAAACTACCAAGATTCCATGGATCTAGTGATTCACCTACTCTACACGTTTCATTTCTCATTGATATTATTTCTAAACTCAAAATTAATCATGAAGATGCTAAGATGGAAATGTTTTATTGTCCGTGGATTTTTTTGAGGATGAGAACATGGATTGGTATGGAAAACTTAGTGAAGGAAATATTTGACCACTTTTGAATTTCTTCAAGATGTTTCTTGAGAATTAGTCTCATTTTCATGATAAGGTTAAGTGTGAAAGGGTTGCTATAGATGTTGAGTGTCCCTTGCCTTGTGTACTTGGAATCCTACCCTTGACCTATGAGTACCCTCATCCTCCTTTTCTTCCTTTGACTCATGATTATTCTCCTCCCTTACCCTTGATCGATAAAAGCATGGGAAGTCAACCATTTCCTTATAGATTCCAACTGGAGTCTCCTTCATAACACTTTTTCCTCAATGAGTTTACTAGTAAAGTCAATGGGTTGAACAAATATTGTGATGAAATAAATGATTACATCATCCCTATTGATATTTGGATGAAGGAGGTTTGTGGATATATGAACCAATCTTGGTGTAGTTTGGGTCTTTCACTTCATTGATATGACCTTACCTTAGTTCCAGACTTAGGAGTGACCAAAATTTTGCCTGATACCCACATTGTGCTTAACATATCCATGTTTTGGATTAAAAACCAAACACAAGGGGAATATTCAAGCTGTTGATGAGCTCTTCAAGTGGTTTCATTGGATCTTTGATTTCACCTAGCAGCCACATCTCTTAGTTAGCTAGTAGGGTAGGAAAGAATAAGATCCTTTTGAGTAGTGGTGTAGGATGTGTGTTTGCTTTTCATGCATTTTCTTGCCCTCATTTGTGTGTTTATTTCCATGCATTGATTGATTGTCTGCTTGATGCATTTGATTTTCCTTATAATAGTTTCTTGCATATGATCTCATATTTTATTTCCATGCCTAGAATTCGTTATTTTTATTTATTTATGCAAAGTAGTATTTTTCTCACTGAGGTGGTAGATTCACCCCTACTTATGACTTTGTCAAGTTAGATAGTGTGTAGATCACAGATCTATGAGATATTTTAGATTTATCATACACTCTATCATTAGGGTGCATCTCCTAGAGTAGGATATATATGTTACCCCCAAGGGGTGACAACTTTAGAGGTACCATCACATGGGTGTCAAGTTGTTGTTTTGCATGAACTATCTAGCTCATATTCTCTAGACTCTGACAATTCTTTTCATTATCTCCATCATATGTATGATTGTGCTAGCTCAGTTGTGGTATATCTCATTTTCCTCCCTCGCTCCTTATACGATAGATGCATTTTGGATGGTATATTTTGGTTTCACTTGATTTATCTTTATATTCCATGTATTGGTGGTTCATTTGGATGTGATGCTATAACTTTTTGGTTAGTCATGAAACTGGTAAACTTTGAATGAAATATGATAAAACTTTATAACACACATAGTTTTATTATTTTCCTTGTTGTACCTTGGGGGACCTTATTTTTCCTTTAGAAGTGTTGTCATTTCTCGAGTCAGTTTGTACTATTGGGTAACTAGCCAATATAGCGTTTTCCACATCCTAACCATGCTAAGCACTTTCCAATTTCCTTGTTTCAATTCATTCCATCTATAAAAATCTATCTTGATCATGTATGAGTTATTAAATGTTAAAATAAAGGTCTATTGAAGAAATCTTGAACTAATAAAGCCAAAAAAGGGCTAGAGGTGAAGAACAATAAAGTCAAAATAAAAAAAATGTAAAGCTTGAGCAATGCCACCTCGCTACGAGGCCAATGCCCCTAGTCCCTAGCTTGTCTATGAATATCTACAGAAAAATGGACTTGTTTGATAAACTGAACACATAAAGAAAAAAACATAAAGGGGCAACAAGAAATAGTGATGAGGATAGGTAACTCAATGATAAAATATCCCTCTTGCAGGCTATTATATAAAAAATCCTATCTCATGAAAGCTAGATGAATAAAATAAAATACCTATGCATACAAATTACTTTGAGGGTCATCACATGAAGTATTTCCCATTTCCATCTTTATTCATCACATTACCTATTTTTCACTTAGGTACTTGGGAAATACTTCTTGTCCCAGGACTTGTCACATGTATAAGGGTTAATGTTGTTGATGTTTCTGGTACATGCGAGAGGTATTTACCTCCAAGATTACCTTTATTATAGATGAATATGTAAAGAACTCAAGAAGATCCCAGTTAGCCTCACAAAAAATAATAAATAAGAATTATATTTCTCTAGAAGTCAAGTTAGCCCTACCATAAAAGATAAACAAAAAATATAATTTCTAGAAAGTCAGGTCAACCCTGCCAGAAAAGTCACTGAACAAATTAGTATAAATAAGGGTGACACCTTCCTCATTTGACACACTCACTCATTGATATATAGCGCAATTTTGGTGGAGAGAGTTGCAATTGCATTTGTAGCCATAGAAGGAAGAAGGGTGCATATGGAGGGTCTATCTCTTTTGGTATTGGTGATGTGTTGGTGGAGGCCAACCACTCTAGTGCTTTGGCTAGAGTGAGGCACAACTGCATTGTTGGTTTGTCTTGATGATGTATTGGTAGAGCCACCCTAGCACTCTAGCTAGAGTGAGTTGCAGCTGCATAGTTGGTTATCTCTTGGTGGTGTGCTAGTGGAGGCTAGACACCCTAGCACTCTAGACAGGGTGCGTTGCATCTATGTTGCTGGGATTCTTTCTTGTGGTTTGCTCTAGTGGATAGAGCTAGTTCTTGGTTATTTTATATTGGCAAGGATATGCTCTATAAGAAGGTTTGCTGAGTTTTCTCCCCTTGTGTAGAAGGGTTTCCCAGGATGTATATGTTATGCTCAGGGGTGGCACGAGTAGGTGCCTATGGTTGGGTGGAGATGGTGCAACATCGCCTATGGAGAAATGAGCATACAAAAGAAGTTCAAATTGATATGGTAAATCTAATGTTAGCATAATTAACAAAAAAATAACATGGATTTAGAGCTTGGTTTCCTTAAGAACAGTCTAATTGCTGGAAGGAATATCGTGAGATTTACCTTGCCGCTACAATTTGCTGCTGTACCTTGCCACAATACCTTGCCGCTCCACAATTTTATTTTTTCAAGCTCATTGAGCACCTTTCCCTAGTTTGTTTGGCCTGATTCATTCACCAACAGGTGCATCCTACCCTAGCGCATCATCAAATACCTTCAAAATACAAGTTGGAGCACTTTGAATTTTTAGGGTTTGCCGCTACTGATGGTGCCATTACTTACCACCACTTTCCGCTGCTGTTGGAGGTATGTACTTATATATGTTTAAACTGTATCAATATCTTGAGGGTATTTGTAGGAGAAGGGATCTTTTTGTCCAAACATAAATAATAGATCCAGAGGGATCTCAGATCTAGGGCATCCAGAGGAACAACACAGCCTTCATGTTTGATTGTTTTGATACGTCTCTAGATGTTATGGCATTATTGTGATCATATGTTTCATCTTGATCTATTGAAGTTATGATCATTATACTAACCACTTAAATACTAGAGATGCACTTGTTGATCTCCCCTCGAGGAGATATTTTTGTTTTGTTGTCTGTTCTGGGCATGTTTGTTAAATTCCATGGAGGTTTCCATGGAAATGTTGTTGTCCTTGTTTCTTGTTTCAAGCAGAAGGCAAGACACTAGAGATAACTCTAAGAGGGAGCTATAGTGACGATTTCATAAGGAAACATATTAGATAGTCTCTAGTTTGAGACATGAAGCATATATCTGTAGCACTCATATATCACAACCAATGACACAAATCGTGAAGCAAGGTGGATTTCAAAGGATCTTGCAGGAATCCATCAGAGACATGGTGTAAGAGGGAGAAGTGAGGGTCCAAAACATATCCACAGATGAGTAGACAAATGACATTTGCACCAAGCCTCTATCAGGGACAAGCTTGGAAGGAATGCAAATTTTTCCCTCAGGGAGTTTTGATGATTGCAACATTGGGAAAACATTCCAATATTGATCAGACAAACTTGATCATGTGGGAATGGCCTCGATGTAATCTTTGATGGAGTGAATATTTGATTTTCTACTATATCTCCAAGAGTAAATTATCGAGAAGACATTCCAATATTGTTTAGACAGACTTGACCATGTGGGAATGATCCCAGGGTAGTCTTTGATGGACTGAAGGCTTGGGATCGTGGTATAGTCTTCGATGGAATGAATACTCGAGGCCTGATGTAGTATTCGATAAACTGAATCTACGTAGTTCTTGATGGACTAAGGACTCCTCCAGTGTGTGTGACTTGCATCATACATCATTCTCTTAGAGAACACTCACTTACAAGTGTATACTTGTAGATGTGAGTGGTCCTGATAAGCATCAGGGCGACCCTTCTCCCAGTATTGGGCTACATACGAGGGGAGATAGGGAAAATATACATCTGGAGTAGATGTGCCCCGATGTAGTCTTCGATAGACTTAAGACTCAAGGTTCTTGAGGTGAAATTCCACGTGTCTGATAAGATCGAGCTAAATAAATTCACATACCGATGCTATGGGAATATGTACATTCCAGGAATGATCTTGATCATTCCAATAATGATCACGATCATGTGGGAATGTGGACATTCCAGGATCAATCATGATCATTTGATCATGAGGTGAATGTGGCTCCGATGTGGTTTTGATTCTTGTCATGGGACAAGAATGACCAAAGATGCTAGAGACAAGGTTGTGGAGATGGATCATCAACATAGCTAATGCGGCTCATTGAGAAACTTTTCTATCATAAAAGAATACGAAGAACAATACCATATATTCTTGGAGAATGATTTCCTTATTGAGAGGGAGTGTTGAAATTGTAACTATGGCCAGTCTTCCTAATGTACTGGAAAAATAATGTCATATGGGCATGTAGGTTCTAGTATATTCTAGTGGTGATGAGGCCCTATAAAAGGTCCAAATTGGGTGTAGCCATGTGTGACGTGATGGTTATACCAATAACATGGTATATGTTACCATGGCATAGCCTGTGAGGCTATGAGGACCAGAGGAAAAACATCACATAGAATACCTCCCTGGCTAAGAGGGAGTGTTGATGTTTATGGTAGTTGTGGGAGGTATTCACCTCCGGGATAACCTTTCTTATAGATGAAGATGTCAATAACTCAAGAAGATCCTAGTCATCCTCACAAGAAATAATAAAGAAGAATTATATTTCTCCATAAGTCAATTTGGCCCTGCCAGAAAAAATAAACAGAAAATATAATTTCTAGAAAGTTAGGTCGGACCTGCCAGAAAAGTCACTGAACATATTAGTATAAATAAGGATGAATCCTTCCTCATTTGAAACACTCACTCATTGATCTATAGCGCAAGTTTGGTGGAGAGAGCTGTAGCTGCAATTGCAGAAGGAAGAAAGGCGCATATGGAGGGTCTATCTCTTTTGGTCTTGGTGATGTGTTGGTGGAGGCCAACCACTCTAGCGCTCTGGATAGAGTGAGATGCAGCTGTGTTGTTGGTTTTTCTTAGTGATGTATTGGTAGAGCCACTCAATCACTCTAGCTAGAGTGATATGCAACTGCATAGTTGGTTATCTCTTGGTGGTGTGCTAGTGGAGGCTAGACACCCTAGTGCTTTGGCTAGGGTGTGCTGCATCTATGTTGTTGGGATTCTTTCTTGTGGTTTTCTCTAATGTATAGAGATAGTTCTTGGTTATTTTATATTGGCAAGGATATGCTCTATAAGAAGGTTTGCTGGGTTTTCTCCCCTTGTGTAGAAGGGTTTCCTAGGATGTATATGTTATGCTCGAGGGTGGCACGAGTAGGTGCCCATGGTTGGGTGGCGATGGTGAAACATCGCCTATGGAGAAATGAGAATACAAAAGAAGTTCAAATTTCTATGGTAAATCTAATGTTAATGCAATTAACAAAAAAACAACAAATGTTGTTCCCCTTTGGTAAAATTTTGACAAATATTAAAACTAACCCCTGTTTGTTATGTTGTGCTAAGAAAGATCACTATGTGTGTATCACCTGATGGGTTGCAAGAAGCTAGGCCAATCACTTCAAGTGGGTACCTTGCATTGGGATCGATGTACCTTGCCTCAAGAACTGTGACATTGCATTGGGAACCATGATTCTACCTTGGGATCCATGTACTCATATTTGATCATATCCATAGAAATTAGGATCAATTCCATTTGCCTTGGGATCCATGTAACACATTAGGATAGGTATCATTTCTTTGGGATCCATGACAGTGCATTAGGCCATGAAAGGGATGCCATGTCATCACACTTGCCACATGGACCACTCATATTTTCTCTCCTTACTCAGTTGGACATTGTATTCACACACATGCATTATTCTTCTCTACTATGAGCACATGTGGGAGCCTTTGATTCATTTGAGGAGACTGTTACAAGTTGTTGGAGTGATTACATGTGGTTATGTTGACCAGTAGGTGATGTGCCATTGGACACAATAATTTGTTTGAGGATCATCCACCTTGAGAAGGTCATACATACCACTTGCATTGGATCCTTTCCTTGGACATCCCAAACGTGTGGGAGTGATGTCACGCTTTTTGAGGTGCTTATTTATTATTTGGTCCATCTCCTAGATCTTGGGATTTGGTTATAGGGATGTTTGAGTCCAATGGACCATTCGACCTATTCTTCACTCATGATTGGGATGTTGGCACACTTTTTGAGGGAGTGCATCTCTTCTAAACCTCTCTAGTCCACACATGTGGTACTTCATGATGTATTTTAAACCATTTAAGAGGGGTGGTCATGTATTGGAGGATTTGGAAAATATTCTACCTTATTTATTGTTTTTTCCCATGGTATTCACTAGGCCAATGGTTTTAAGCTAACACATTGTATTCTTCATTGTATCGAGAAGGCTCCTTAGCTATAAAAGGAGGAGTCCTCTCTCATTTTCATGGTTGTAGATTAATGAGGAAAATTTCCTAAAGAGGAGTCTTGAGTATCTATATATTTTTAGGTGATGTTTTAGGCTTATCATTCAAGGGTTTTATAGATTTTTTTTAGGTTTTTTGGATGATAGAGCTACTACAAGGCCAAAGAAGTGCATCTTTCTCCACTTGGAGGGGAAAACAAGGAATATATTTCTTGCCATATTTCCCTTTGACCATTAAAGAATTTGGTTTTTTCATTGAGGTAGGATGTCTAGGGGATCTTCCCTATTACACAAGGCCATACTTTGAGATCACCTTAGCAGTACTTGGAGAGACTTCCTAGTGAATCGACCCCCCCATACAAACTTAACAAGCCTTATTTTTCCTAGGTGATGCTTGATAGGTAATCCTCTTTAGGTACCCTTAAATTTTCCCCACATTGAAACCCTAAGCTTCATACAAATTTGTGTAGTGAATCCATAGCCCTTCCCAAGGAAATTGACTATCCTTGTATTCAAGCACAAAAAAAAACCAAAATCGTCTTTTCCTTTCTTTATTCCTTTTGTTTGTTTATTTTTGTTTAGTAATATAGGGTTTATGTTGTCTCATCTTTGGTATAGATTACTCGATCTAAGAATCTTCATGATATATCTAATATATAGATCTCATATATGCTAGCTTGTTCTTCATTGAATATCTCTGGTCATTGGCATTTAATAGGGTATTGATATGATTTCATGATTCACCTCTTTAAAGACTCAACCCTAACATACTTCGACACTCTTGAATGCTTGATTTGATTATTATTGTGGATGCCCTAAGTTTTTCTTGGAATGAGTGTTATAAACCCTAACTAGATTACTCATGACCTAAATTTTCAACTTTGAAGCACATCATGTTTCACACACCTATATAAAGTGAAACGACGAGGAACTAAGTGAAAAATCTTGGTGTATTAGTGGTTTTTTCACTTGGCCTTGTCTTTGGTTAGAAATATGACTACTTGCTTGATGTATGATCATATTTTCACTGTTTACATCTTTAATAATGCAATGTTTTGGGGTATTTTTTTCTCTAGTCCATCCACATAAACTAAACGATTCCCTAAAAGGTCCAACAACCTCATCAAAGGATAAAAATTCACCTCTTTTATCATTATTCAAAGGGTTATTTTTCACTGTCTAAACTATAGAGATTAAAGTTCATGTTTTGGGTAATGCTATGATGCTGGTATTTGCAACGTCTTGATGTATTTATGCTCTAAACATTCCATAAGAACAAACCGATGCTAAAGGTTATCCAATGAAATCTCTAAAATTCAAAACATAATCTCTTTTGGTCAATGTCTAAGGGTTTAAATCATTGTTTAGAACTGTAGAGTTGAATTTAATATTTGGTTAATGTTGCATGATTGAATACACAAATAACCTTTTTGGCAGAACTACTTTCTTACACAGTTTTATGCTCTCATTTATGTCCAACACTTATGATATATTCATAGTTCTGCTTTTTGGTTTAAATATAGTGCATATGATCATTGAATACTTTCCTAGATCTTTGGTTTAAAGAATAATAAAGGATATTATTAAATGTGGGTTAATAACCAATGATCTCTCATGGTTTTGGGCATACAATATGAATGACAAAGACACATAACTTGTTGAACTTGATGAAGCTTTTGGTCACTGGTATATTCATCTAATCACTGTCCCTGTTACAACATTTCTATCCCTGTGATACTTGTCATAACACTCACTGTTTTAATGGTATGACTTCACAATATGAACATTAACATATCATTGTTGATACACCTTTTTACTTGCTATCTCATTGCACAATTTGGAATTTTTTTTTACAACATTTGACATTTGGTTATACTTGTAGAATATTGGTGAATGTGAATGGTCTATGACACATGCTTAATTTCGTCACATAATTGTGTCACATGCATAAGCAAGAATTTTATCCTTCACTGGTCAAGTTTTGTTGTCCTTGTGATTTTAAGTACAACACTATATACTTTCTTTGCTTGCAAGGTCATTGGGATATAATGTTGGAATGCTGATAACTCATAGTTTTATAAGAACACTATAATCTTCCCTTGTTGCAATTTCATTGGTCAATTTTAGCATATCATCTTGGGATGAAATGATAATGATGGTTTTAAATGATGATGAATGATATGCGATGAATGATACATTGCTTTAACATTCATGTTATTTTAATTTGAAGCAATACACACACTCCATGTTCCAAGAAATTTCTAATGAACAATTGTTGTCTAAGTTACATATTCCTTAAGCTCATTCTCAATTGATACATTGACATTTTATTCACTTATATTTGATATGTCTCACCCTTAAGAGAGGAAAATGTCTATCACGTTGAACTCTAATTCAAACCAAGTATTGAACCTCCCCATTTCAGATACAATGATCAAACTTAATTTTGAACTCTAGGAATACCCCATTTAGGTTAGGAACCCTAGCCTTAAAGTGAAGAGGCAATGCCACTGAGGTGACAGTGGGTGTCTTGCTTATCGGTTGCCCCAATATCTCATTCGCAAGGTGAGACTTTCCCTTAGTGAGAGTTTTAGTGGTAACAAGGGGTAATATCATAGAGACTTTAGAGAAATGGTGACAATCCCGTTTCATCAACCCAATAGTAAACAAAGCATTGAACATATTTCTAGGATTCTTGCTTTGGACAATCTGGAAAGAAAGAAACTGAAGGATCTTCAAACAACATACCCATAACCACAACATACATATGGCACTACATCCGAACAAGTATTCAAGAATCCATAAGTGCATTCCAGTGGTTGGATGAATCCATATACTTGTAGGGCATGTAGAAACTCATTTTTGATGGTTGGAATCTATACTAATATCCCTTCCTTCCAACAAGGTGAATCAACAGAACCCATAAGTTCTCACCTACATCTGAGAAATACCACCAGCAAGATTCATCAAGCTAAAATTTGATGGAGCATAAAAAGGGAATCCAAGGCCAATAAGAGCAGGTGGAGCATTTCAAGATGAGATAGGGTCAATCTCATGGATTTATGTAGTTATACTAGGCAAAAATACAAACTATGCAACTGAATTAGATAGTCTACTCAAGGGATTGCAAGTATCACAAAGTCTGGGATATAATAACCTCTTCATGGAAGGTGGATCAACAATGATAATTTAGGCACTCAAAAAGATCTTACGAGGCACTCACCTTGATAAAGTTTCCTCAAATTGGAGACTAGAGGAAAAAATGGTCCATATTGTGGACATGGCGCATTCCATATCAAGCATCATTTCATCCCATATTTGGAGAAAATCTAATGGATTGGCAGAGGCTAATGAAGCAATGGAAATGGAAGAGAAGGAAATATTATTGGAGTGGGAATCTTTGCAATCTAATAAACTCAAAGAATATTACAATAGGATCATCATGAATGACAATGTCCACCTGTAAGGGGTGATAACACATGCATGCATGGTGCCTCCCACGTGGATGGAAAGGACACCACACACCAATGACTAACATGATGGTAGATTTACGTGCGAAGATGCAGAGGGTACAAAGATTGAAGGGTGATGTATCTTGGTTGCAAAGTAAGCAGTGGGGTAATACTAACAGGTTATGGGAGATATCGAAAGAAATGGAGAAGTCAAAGACATATGCAATGTTTGAAGGATAGCCTCATTCGTAAATGAATGAACCACTAATGTAGATGGGACATAGCGGTTTAACTTGAAAAAGGACTTATAACTGTACATACAGGAAAATCAACATTCAATGTAAAGGGTGTCACATTGCACTCTGCATTTTATATTCCCTTTAACAAATCAAAGTATTTTCCATTGAATAGTGAAAAATTGGATACATTAACAAAAACTTTTCAACAACTTCATGTATTTCTCATTGAAGAAGCATCTCTAATAGGAGCAACATTTTTATATGAAGTTGACAAGTGTTTGCGATAGATGAATCACACATGAACATCCTTGCTTTGTAAATGCCGATTTAATATTTTCTAGAGACTTGTACCAAGTGTATAACTGTATATATAGGAAAATCAACATTCAATGTAAAGGGTGTCACATTGCACTCTGCATTTTATATGCCCTTTAACAAATCAAAGTATTTTCCATTGAATAGTGAAAAATTGGATACGTTAACAAAACATTTTCAACAACTTCATGTATTTCTCATTGAAGAAGCATCTCTAATAGGAGAAATATTTTTATATGAAGTTGACAAGCGTTTGTGATAGATGAATCACACACGAACATCCTTGCTTTGGAAATGTCAATTTAATATTTTATAGAGACTTGTACCAAGCATAACCTATAAAGGATTCATTGATCTTTGAAGAACCAATCATTAATAAGAAAAAAATGCCATACACATTTTGGAAATATGAGGTCAAATGCTATGAATTGCTTACTACAATGCGTAAAAAAGACACAAATTTCATTAGAATCCTGAAAAAATGAGACTTGACAAAAAATTAGACCAAGATATTGAATACATAAATGCTCATTGCCATAGAACACCACCCTTAATTCCATTATTTCCATATATTTTTTATAGGAACAAATATGTAAAGAAACATAATGACTAGATGCTTTTAGTAGTTAATGAAGAACTAGTTATCCTTGATGTTATTGATGAACATGAAATCTATCAAGACACAATGGTATCTTATGAGAAAATAATAGCATTACCAACAAGAATACTATTATTTTCTCATAAGATAATAATAGTATTCTTATTATCTTATGAGAAAATAAGATAATAAATTATCTTATTTTAGTCAAGAAAAATATGTTAGTTGAACTATATGTAGGGAACTACAATACAAAGGATGGACTAGTTAATGGCACCAATGAAATATTCAAAAGATATACAAGAAAAAAGAAAGATGTAGAGTTGTTTGGAAAGAATTTGTAGATGCAACAATTGGAAAATCCCAAGGAAATAAACATTGTCAACCATATGAGCAAGACATTGAACCATCATGGACATGAATAATACGAATTACAAAACCAAATGAAACTTCTAGAAACAAATATCAAACAACTATTTGAAATCAATTCCAATACAACTAGCATATTCTAAGACAATACATAGAACCCAAGGTCTTACTCTAAATGGACTTGCATTTTATTCAACCGGAGTCACAAGACATGGACTTGTGTATACGACATTGTCAAGAGTAAAAAAAAATGATTCATTGTACAGGCTCAAGACATTATTGCAAAAGAACTTTCATGTGGCAAACAAAGTGCTAGATGAAATGGATCATCTAACAACAAACACATCATGGATACTAGAACACGTATAAATGCCAATATTCTCTATAAAAAGTTTCTTAATTTTTACATTGAACACACGTAACCTACACAATCATCTTGAGTAAATTGTACACAATGAATATTTGATGGAAAATATGGTTCTTTGCTTCCAATAAACTTATTTAGACTATCCACCAACGACTAATCAATTAAGCAAATTCAATTTCAACATAGCATATTTTATGCATGGAGTTCTTATTTGTATAGAAAAAACTATAGAAATAAATATAACAAAAAGATATTGCAATGATAAATTATAACTCATTGTGTCAAATGTACATGCTCAACAATCAATATTCATATTCAACAACTATGCTACACCTTTTACATATATTTCAACAATAATTGATACAATCTCACTAGAAAGAATGAAATCTGCACAAAGTGATTTCATGTTTATAATAATTGGTAATTTCAACATTGACATGCATGCAAAGAATAAAAAGAGAAAATTGCTACAACATTATATGAAATCACTATAAATGCAAGAGATAACACATACATTTTTTTTGAAAAAGGAAAATGTGTTATTGATCACATTTGGACAAACCTGTGAATTGAACAATGTGAGGTCCATATATTAGAGGCATATTGGACTGACCATGGCATATTTCATGCCCTACTACACTTTGAGTGAAATTCCTATCATCGTAACATGTTTTCTGAAAGTTACAATGAAGCAACATAAATCTATCTATATTGTAACTTGATTCAACAATTTTTTGTTTTACTTTCTTGGATTTAAAGATAATTAGTTCTTCGTAGTCACAACTTACATCTACAATGTCAAATATGTTCTTTTCAATACTAAAAAACACGAAGTTCTTAATTAGGTTTGTCTATATTTTCCTACCCATCTATATCTGATCCAGGTGTATATTGGTGGCCACCCACCTATTCCAACTGGCTCAAAACAATCTTCTAGAAGTTTACTATTTTTAGCAGTTTTTTGGTTGGTGAACTTTCGAGGCCATTTTGAGGGCCTAAATGAAGGTTTTAGGGATATATCACCTCAATGATGGTCTAAGATTTTGATTGAGCCCTAAAAATAAATCTCCTCGATGATACCTTTCCAACGAGCTATCATGCACCCCAAACGAAGATCGTATGCCAAAGTTACACCCCTAGGAAGTTGATACACCAAACTACCCAAAACAGGGTCCACAAAACTGTTGTCTTTTCATCTTCCGGGGTTAGGGTTTTTGAATTTATTTATGTTAAAAAGGCCTTTGGAGCCTCATTGTAACAATTATCTTCTTGCGAATGTGAGTAGCCATCACATCTCTTCTCAGAGATAAGCTGCAACCATTCTAGCGAGTCTTTCACTCTGTATTTTTACAGTCTTGTACATTTTGCTCATCAATATAAATTGTGTATTACTGTGTCTCTTTGTTTATGGTTGCATTTTTGATATATTTCGGTTATATTATTAGATATCTGAGATATCTCTGTACATTTATTTATTATATCTCCACTCTCATTTTGTGCTAAAAATAATCTGGATCAGTGGTATTAGAGCAGACTGCTCTTGATCGTTTTTCAGTGCATGTCCCCGACGAGGTATGAGTATAGAAAGTTGGGTCTCAATCTTGAATCTCTTGAGGAAAATCACTCTCACACGCCCAAGAAACCCTCCATGGCAGAAGAAAATAAAAATAACAGAGAAGATGATTCTATTAGTCTGTTGCTTGAGCAAGCTCTCACGCGACAGAGGGACGAAATGATGGAGAATTTTTCCCACATCCTTCAATGCCTACTTGTAAAAACCGACACGTCTTCATCAAGTGACCACTTTGGAGGCACCTCGCCTTTCAAGTTACAAGTTAATTTTTATATTCTTGTATTCGAAGGACAGATAGATGCGGATTCCCTAAAAAATGGTTAAATATGTTAGAAGGTTATTTCTCTGTTCACAATTTTTTCGACAGGGAAAAGATCACCTTCGCACTCCTTAAGGCTCTCCCACATGTCAAACATTGGTGGGAAACTTACTGGGAGCAAAGTTCCACATAGGAGTCTGTAATATATGGGGTCGAGCCCACTTGGGATTTTTTTGTGGATGCAGTGAAGGAACAATATTACCATGTTGGTAACTATGATGACTAGTACATGAGATGGACCACACTGCGTCAAGAGAGGGGCCAAGTAGTTCCAGAGTTCACCAATACTTTCCATACCTTTCACACCAAGATGGGTATCAAATATTCTGAGCAACATTTGGTTCTGAAATACCATGGGCCTCTACACAGATAAATCCAAACTAAAATGGAGTTTCTTAACATCTCATCGCTGGGAGATGCCTATCAATATGCTGTCAAAATCAAGAAAAAATTTAGGCATTATAAAAAACGAGAGTTCATATCTGCAAATACGCAACAAACAAAGTATTATAAATACGACCCTAACAAACAACCTCCTAAAAACTAGTCCAAGCCACATGAAAAGAAGGGTCACGGGAATATGAAGAAGGACACTGGAAAGTGGTGTGATTTCCACAAAAGCCCCTGGAATAATACTGATGAATATCGCTCAAAAAATTCAATGGTGTCTGAGATCAAAGACAAGGATCTGAACCTTAATTCAGAAAATACTGGTAGAAGATAGATCTGTTGGTTGTGGAGCCCGATTATCTTCCTGATTTAGAGGTCTTTTACTTTCAGCAGTGTTTATACCCCATGAAGTATTTACACCCCAAAAGTATGTACACTCTTCCACGCGGGGGAGTGCAGGGGGGGGGTACCCCCTCTGCGGGGTCCGGGGGGGCTATCCCCCCCGGCTGGGGGGTCTGGGGGCAAGCAGGCCCCCAGCAGGGGTTCGGGGGCGAAGCCCTCGAAGCAACAATTGCCTTGTAAAAGTATATTGTAATTTCATTTTAAATCTGGACCGTTCATTATAAGGTCGCAGATCTAACGATAGAGATTATGTTAGGGTCTTTTGCCCTAGAATGAAACCCTCTTTTATGAGGGAAATGTATTGCAGCTATGTATGTTGGCGAGTATTGTATTCTGAGAGAGGAGACTGTGAGAGAAAGAAGAGGAAGTTATAGCGGGTTTTGCTGTAGGTTGTATCCCTTCATTTTGCTGGATAATAATAAAGAAAGGACCTGGCAATTTCTCTGGTGGATGTAGCCCACACTGGGTGAAACACACAAATCTGTGTCTCTCTTGTATTGTGTATCTTCTATGTTTTGTTTCCGCATTTGTTTTATTTTATTGCTCCGTGGTCCTGTTTTTCTAACAACTGGTATCCGAGCGTAAGGTAACTCGCAGGAAAAGAGGGTTCCTGGTTCAAGTGGGAGCAATGTCGGAAGATGGAAAGTTTAGGGTCGAGAAATTTAATGGCCAAAAATATGAGTTATGGAAGATGCAGATGGAAGATTATTTATATCAGAAGGATCTATTCCTACCATTGAGCGGAGTAACAAAGAAGACGACGGCCATGAAGGACGAAGAATGGGATATTCTTGACATAAAGGATCTAGGAACGATACGACTGAGCCTGGCAGCATCGATGGCTTTCAATATCTCGAAAGAAAAGACAATGAAGGGTTTGATGGACGCGTTGGCCAAATTGTATGAAAAACCCTCGGCATCCAATAAGGTATTTCTAATGAAGAGATTATTTAATATGAAGATGTCAGAAGGTGGGTCTGTT
>ML779224.1:1464767-1479450 GCA_009831015.1 Picea engelmannii
GAAGCCCTCGAAGCAAAAATTGCCTTGTAAAAGTATATTGTAATTTCATTGTAAATCTGGACCGTTCATTATAAGGTTGCAGATCTAACGATAGAGATTATGTTAGGGTTTTTTTCCCTAGAAGGCAACCCTCTTTTATGAGGAAAATGTATTGCGGCTATGTATGTTGGCGAGTATTGTATTCTAAGAGAGGAGACTGTGAGAGAAAGAAGAGGAAGTTACAACGGGTTTTGCTGTAGGTTGTATCCCTTCATTTTGCTGGATAATAATAAAGAAAGGACCTGGAAATTTCTCTGGTGGACGTAGCCCACACTGGGTGAACCATGTAAATATGTGTCTCTCTTGTATTGTGTATCTTCTGTGTTTTGTTTCCGCATTTGTTTTATTTTATTGCTTCGCGGTCCTATTTTTCTAACAAGATCATCGACATAGACCCCACTGCTACTGTCATGACCACAACAATTCAACCAAAAGAACCAACATATCCTGAAGACGGGGAGTGCCTTTTTCATTCACAAATGTGGGTGAAGGGGACCTCACTACATTTTATTGTTGATAGCGGAAGCTAGAAGAACCTCATATCAGCAGAGGTTGTCAAACAGTTGGGATTGCCGACAACACCACATCCACAACCATACAACATCGGGTGGCTTCGCAAGGGATGAGATCTTCATGTCAGCCAACAGTGTCGATTGTCATATGACATCCAAGCCTTCAAGGATGAGGTATTATGTGATGTTCTCTTGGGCCAACTGTATATGTGGAAGTGCCATGCTATCTATGAGTCTCAACCTCATAGTGTCATTATTACTTTGGGGGGTCATATCTATAGGATACCAGAGGTAGTTACAACTATTGTACCACCTAAACAGTGTCACAAGGTAGTATCTCATACTACAAAATTAAGCTTCTTCACAGTATGTTCAAAAGCTGAACAAAATAACACCGCACCCACTACAACCTCAGTCCAAGCACCTTCTGTCCAACATAAGAAGGTCGACAAGATTGAAGAAAACCGCAAGGATTCCTTTTGCACACAGTCATCTCATGTAGCCGGACTGGTTCAAAAGGTCCAACCCTTCCAGTCACAGGTTCATGACAACCTTCAACAAGCTAATCAACGCAGCTTCTCCAGCAAGGCAAGCAACTCATCAAGATGCAGATTCAACAAATGATTTTCCCTCTCCCTTCGGCACTCAACGCAATGAATACCATTGATTCTTAAGTAGGGAGGATTGATCCAGGTGGATATCGGTGGCCACCCACCTATTCCAACTAGCTCAAAAAAATCTTTTGGCAGTTTACTATTTTTAGTAGTTTTTCGGTTCCTAAACTTCTGGGGCCATTTTGAGGGCCTAAATGAATGTTTTTATGGATTGAGCACCTTAATGATATCCAAAGGCTTTGATTGAGCCCCCAAAATGAATCTCCTCAATGATACCTTTCCAACAAGCTATCGTGTACCCCAAACAGAGATCGTATGCCAAAGTTACACCCTCGGGAAGTTGATACACCAAACTACCCAAAACGAAGTCCACAAAACTGTTGGATTTTCATCTTCCGGTTTAGGGTTTTTGAATTTCTTTATGTTAAAAATTCCTTTGGAGCCTCATTGTAACAATCAACTTCTTGCGAATGTGAGTATCCGTCACATCTCTTCTCAGAGATAAGCTGCCACCATTCTAGCGAGTCTTTCACTTTGTATTTTTACAGTCTTGTACATTTCGCTCATTAATAGAAATTGTGTATTACTGTATCTCTATGTTTATGGTTGAATTTATAATATATATATATTTTATATTATTGGATATCTAATATATCTTTGTACATTTATTTATTATATCTCTGCTCTCATTTCATGCTGGAAATAATCCGGATCAATATCAAGAATGAAGTTTGAAAGAAATATTGCAAACATTGTTGAATTTGTTTTTTTATTCTTTTTGTAAATTAAAGTTATGTATATTCTATTTCTTCTTTTTTAATTAAAAATTCAATAATCTTATTATGAAATATAAATCGAAACCTTTAAACAAAATTTCATGAGTCAAAACATTTTAACACAATTTCATGAATAATTTTTTTTTGTCAAAATTCTAACTTCCTTACAAAGTTTACAATTTTACAATAGTACAAAGGAAGTCATTAGTCAAATATTTTAAGATGCAAAGAAATAACATTATCACTAGAAAATAACTTGTAAATTCATGATCTGAGCATTTACACAAAGTGTTTGATATCATCATTTGTATTTCTAATAAAAGTTTGTGGCCATTGTTGTTTTTCAATATATCTTGTTATTTGTTTTCTCAATATCACATTGCTCAATGATTAGGAAGACTATTAGTATATTTGAATCATTCCTCACTTTGGTTAGATGAAACAAGTCTATCACTATGAAATATGCACACTAACCAATATGGACCTACTTGAATTTCAACTAGATTTGTGATTTATGCTTGGAGGATTTAAGTAAATTCATAATTCGACAAAATCCGTAAACACCTAGTTACACCATGCACAAAACTTAAATCATGAAATTACGATCATCCTCCTTAAAATTTCACCACAATGCATATCATTATTTATACAAACTGTTAATTTCAACATTATGATTCATCACCAAATATCATGGAAACCACTTATTTAGCCTTGAAAGATTCTTGAATTGAAAAAAAAAAAAACTTGTTTATATTTGATATTTTGTTTATTTTTTGTATTCATTTTATATTTAAAGGATCAAAATTTTTTGTAAACTCTTACAAGTTTCAAATTCCGTTTCTATTAATAGTTGCATTGTATCAAAGAGTTAGTTATAAATATGACATATTGCAACTTTGACTCATTGTAGAAAGTTTTCACCTCAGGCTTATTTGCTTAAAGTAATAGCAATCTTCCAAGGGAATTTAAGGATTGAATAAAAGAGTTACAATATTGAACACCTACATGTATGCACACTTTTAAGTATTCTTTATACTATCTTTCATTTATGTGGTAAAATATCTCAAATTAGACATTTTTGCATCATTATTACTACATAGATTCATAGACTATTTGTTGACATATTGCAATTATAACTTATTAATTTAAAACAAAACACCAAGTACAATGAAAAGTTATAGGGAAAACATTAACGACTCAGGGAGAATTCCATAGGATGGTGAGACTACATTTAAACACTACGTTTTGAGAACTGCTATCGACCATTAATTTCTTAATGTCTTTGTAACATTCGTTTAATTTTAATATCCTACATTGCCCTTAAAATTATAATTCATTAAATCCATTCATATTTTCAAAAAAACTTGGATCAAGACCATGGAATTCTTGAGCTCAACCCATGTTGATTCATAGTTGTAAGAAAATTTTGATAACTAACAATATTCTTGTAGCATCAACAACAACTTTACAGTCTAATGCAATAGAAGCCACATTAGCTTTCTAAAAAAAATTGTTTCAACAAAGCTTCTTAGAACCTCCCTCTTAAGAAACATTTGATAAAAGACAATAATGAGGATAGCCTACAAACCAAAAACAACACAGAAATAACCTTACTACATTATACAACTTTGCAGTCGAATAAAATAGAAGCCACATTAGCTTTCTAAAAAAATTGTTTCAACAAAGCTGCTTAGAACCTTCCTCTTAAGAAACATTTGATAAAAGACAATAATGAGGATAGCCTACAAAACAAAAGCAACACAGAAATAACCAAAAGCAACTACAAACCAAAAGCAACTACATTATATGATGCAGGAGCATTGTAAACAATCAAGCGAGCGTGGAGGCGAAGGATAGCTGGAAAGCGCAACAAGCATTTTTCACATTTTGAAATGTTTCGAAAGATTAAGGGAGCAGATATTAATGTAATAGTTAGGAAGATGACGTACTTGAATTTATACCTTGCATATTGTAAACAGATCATGAGCGATTCACTCTCATCTGTAGTATATTAAGGCATTTATTCATAATTAATGAAAGTAGGTAGGTTTGAATCAATAGATTAGACAGTTTAGAGAGTAGGAGGGAAAATGACTATAGACACCCTCATCTTTGTACCATTGTATCATTAGAATTGTATCATTAGCATGAGCAAGAGAAGAGAAGAGAGTTGTAGCAGAGAAAAAGAGAAGTCCATGTACATGATCTTTGAATTAATATATGAAGCTTTGAATCAGATTTCATGGTGTTATGATGTTTTCTGTCTATACATGGTGAATGGTATGCTTGCAGTTGTTAATTCTCTCTAGTTATGCATTTTCTTTAATACTATGTGTATGTATGATTTCATGTTGAATGTTTGAAGTCTGAGAGAGAGAGAGAGAATGAGTTTCAATTATTTCTTATCCTAAGTGAGAGTTCCTGCAAGGAGTGCAGTGAAATGTCCGCAAGGAGTGCGTTGACAAAGGTTTCAGAGTTATCTCTGAAAGCTCAGGAGGGATACCGTTGTTATCATTCCAGCAGAAGTGCAGGTGAAGCACAGAGGCCGTGCAAGGAGTGCGCAGGCTGTTGGAAGTCTTAGGACTTATCAACCAAGGGAAGAGTTGAAGGACTGCTGTCACAGGGAGTGCACAGAGTCAAAGAGATGAAATACCCAGAAGTATTTGATAGGTTGCTGCAAGGAGTGCGTGCAGGAGTTATTTTCAAGGCTTGAAGTTGCTAGAGAAAGCTCAGGAGGGTTAACACCTTTGAACACCCCAAAGGAGGACAGAGATTGAAATAATTCAAAGGGAGATGAGGGTCGAAGTCATCCAGCATAAGTAAAGTTCCGGTGGAAGAACTTGGTTTATTTTGCAGAAGTTGTCTAGGAGCAAACGAGCGGTCTAAATTCTCTGTGGAGAATTCACGAAATAGCAAGGACCGCAGGATCCAGGGAAGCTGCGAAGAAGCTAGGCGTTGGATCGAACAGGGACTTATTAGTCGCTGACCCTGTGGAAAGTGTCATTTCGACATTTCGGGTATCCTGGCGACAAGGAGTTGAGCACAGTGGAATGAAAGTCCTAAAGTCACAAGTCGTGACAGGAATTGGTGCGGAGTTTCAGGATTTCGGCACTTCGGGTGTCGGGGAACAGAGGAGGCATATTTTTAGGATCGAGAGTTATGAACTCCCAATACCCAGAAACCCGAAATAAAGCAGGTCCTTGGATTGAGCGAGGCGCATGTGAATATGTGGCACACCCACTTGGAGGGACCCGTGTGGTTGACAGGAGGCAGGAGTCCGCATCAGGGATAGAAAGTATTGGAGTAGACAGGTGGCGTGTCTTTGTCATTCGGCGAAGTCAACTTTGTTGACCGTTTCGGGGTTCGGAGGTCGAAGGACTGGGAGCCTTGCATATGGATTCGTGAAGTCACGAAGTCCGAAACCCCGATGAAGTAAGAAGTCCATTGGGAAGCCAACCTTTGCTAAGCGCATCGGAAATTTGGCAATTTGGGTCTCAGAGATTGTAGAGACAAGAACCCTCGACAGGGATCATAAAATCGCGAAACCAGAAGTCCTTTGTGACTGAAACAAAAAGGGGTTGAATTAACCCTCGGCGTGGTTGTAGTGAAGATTCTGAGCAGATCTCAGCCCTAGGGCAGAGGGTCCTAGATCATTTTGTATCAGATCTTGACTCTGTTTGTATATTGTAGATAGAGGGAGCGAGAGGAGAAAGAGTACTTTGATACGTATCAGAGCGTAGAACAATTTTTTTGCTTTTTGTAGCAGAGAAAAGAGGAATTTCTCAGCCATGCCGCCAAGAAGAAGAGATAGATCAATGCCTGATCCAACATTGGAGAGGGAAATGCACGAACTACATGCTAGGCTTGATGCCATGGAGACAACAGAGAGGCATACAATTGACGCTGGGGATATCAGCAAGGATGAAAGTGAAAATGAAGCCGAAAACGCAGAAGTTGTAGTCGAGGATGCTGCGGATGAATGCCTATTCAGGGCTGTTGCAAGGATAGGTGCTAGAGAAAATATGGAGATTCCCATGTATGAGGGAAACCTGGATGTTGAAGATCTTCTAGACTGGATTAGAGCTCTAGATAAATACTTCGACTATGAGGATGTCGAGGAAGATAAGAAGGTCAAACATGCTGTCACTAGACTTAAAGGGCATGCAACATTATGGTGGGATGAACTGCAAGCTGACAGACGCTGTAAAGGCAAGCATAAAATCAAGAGTTGGGATAGAATGGTTGTGAAGATGAAAGCTAAATTCATACCCAAGGATTATCAAACTACTCTGTTTCGGAGGATGCAAAATTTGAGACAAAAGCTGATGTTAGTGAAGGAATACACTAAAGAGATCTACAAGATAAACATCAGGGTAGGTCATTAAGAAAGTGATGATGAAAAGGTTGCCAGATACATGAATGGTCTGCGATATGACATCCAAGATGAGATGAGCATGATGATCATTCGAAATGTAGAAGATGCTTATCAGATGGCTTTGAAAGCTGAAGAAAAGATGAGCCGAAAGCAAGGTCAAAGAGGCCGAGTCAGGAGTCAAGCTAGAGGCAAAGCAATTTCCCAAGATAGAACTTAGAAACCTCAAGAAGAGGGGAAGAAACCTAAAACTCAAACTGAGTGAGGAGGAAGCTCACAAAGAGGGCAGTATGCTGATAGAAATACTTTTCCTCGAGCTAGAGGAAGAGGAAGAGGTTGAGGTGAAGTGAAATGTTTTGTCTGTGGGAAAAATGGACATAAATCTTATGAGTGTCTAGATAAGAAGAAAGAAGGTGGTGAGACTCACATTTCCAAAGCACAAGGATATAATGTTGAAGCAGAAGATGCTGAGGGTGAAAGATCCTTGATGATGAGGAAAGTTCTCTTGAAGCCAGAGAAAGAGGCAGAGAACCCAACCCAAAGAAATAGTCTGTTTCGGACTACTTGCAAGACTAAAGATATGGTATGCAAGGTAATCGTGGACAGTGGTAACACAGACAATCTCGTTTCTATAGAGATGGTAGAAAAGCTGGAGCTGGAGACTATTGTACATCCAAGCCCATACAAAGTTTTGTGGCTACAAAAAGGACATCAGGTAAATGTCACTAAACAATGTTTAGTTGAGTTTAAAATAGGAGGATATAAGGATGAAATATTATGTGATGTCATTCCCATGGATTTTTTCATCTATTGCTGGGTAGACCGTGGCAATATGACAGGAATGTGATTCATGATGGGAGAAAGAACACATACACCCTGGGGAAGAATGGCAGGATGCACATGTTGTTGCCAATTAAGGGCAAAGAATTAAACCCAGAGGTGAGCAACACTGTACTTCTCATGAGTGGGAAGGAAATTCTTAATGAGGTTAATAAGAAGGAAGACACACAATTTATTGTGGTCAGGAAGCCTAGAGTTGTTTTAACTAGTACAATATTGGATGATTTACCAGAGGAAATCCAGAAGTTGCTGGAAGAGTTTGCTGATATAGTAGTGGACAAACTACCTCATTCGTTGCCACCTATCAGAAGTATAAGTCATCACATTGCTCTTATACCTGGACCCAGTTTACCAAACAAAGCCGCATACAGGTTAACGCCGTAGGAGAATGAAGAAGTCAAGAGACAAGTCCAGGAATTAATGGACAAAGGATTGATTAGAGAGAGCTTGAGTGCATGTGCTGTTCCAATAGTGCTCAACCCAAAGAAAGACGGAGGTTGGAGAATGTGTACAGACTCAAGAGAAATCAATAAGATCACCATCAAATATAGATTTCCATTGCCAAGGATGGACGATTTGATGGATTGCTTGAGTGGAGCAATATTCTTTTCAAAAATTGATTTGAAAAGTGGATATCATCAAATTCGTATGAGAGAAGGTGATGAATGGAAGATAACATTCAAGACGAATGAAGGACTGTATGAATGGCTTGTTATGCCATTTGGATTAATGAATGCACCCAGTACTTTCATGAGACTGATGAACGAAGTCCTGAAGGATTTCATTGGGAAATTCGTCATTGTATACCTTGACGATATATTGATTTTCAGTAAGACTGAAGCAAAGCATTTAAAGCATTTAGCTGCAGTGATGAAGAGATTACAACAAGAGAAGTTGCTGATTAATGTGAAGAAATCGTCATTTATGAGGACAAAAATCATTTATTTGGGTTTTGTTATCTCTGCAAATGAGTTGAAGATGGACCCGAAAAAGGTGAATGCAATTAAGAATTGGCCATTGCCGAAAAGTGTGTTTGAAGTTCGAAGATTCCATGGTTTATCTAGTTTCTACAGGAAATTCATCCGAAATTTCAGTGGGATTAGCGCACCAATGATGGATATGGTGAAGAAAAGACACAAATCTTTTCATTGGGCAAAGGAAGCAGAGAAGAGTTTCAATCTACTAAAGAAGAAGATCACTGAGCAACCAATTTTGGTTTTGCCAGATTTCAGCAAGACATTTCAGGTCAAGTGTGACGTAAGTGGATATGAAATTGGAGCGGTTTTGAGCCAAGATAATAGACCAATCGCATACTTCAGTGAGAAATTAAATGAAGCGAAGGTTAAATACTCAACATATGACAAAGAATTCTATGCAATCATACAAGCGCTGAAGAAGTGGAGGCATTATTTGGTTCCCAAAGAGTTTGTTTTCTACAACGATAACCATGCTTTACAATTCATGACTCAGCAGGACAAGTTGAACCAAAAGCATGCTAAATGCGTTGAATTCATGCAAAATTTTACTTTTGTAATTAAGCATATTTCTGGAACTGCTAACAAAGTTGCTGATGCTTTGAGCAGGAAATGTTTGCTTATGCAAGAATTTAGAGTCAAGACTTTGGGTTTTGATAACCTCAAAGAAATATACAGGGATGACCCAGATTTTAAAGAGGCATATGAGGCATCTGAGAATCCAGTTCTCAGGGATAGAAGCTAGTGGACCGAATAAATGATCTAGGATGGATTATTATTCAGAGGCAATCAATTGTGTATTCCAAAATGCTCCATGAGGGAGAATCTAATGAAGGAAAAGCATAGTGGAGGATTGGCCGGACACTTTGGTCATGATAAAACGTTCTCAAAATTGAATGGTTCATATTTTTGGCTAGGGATGAGGAAATATGTCAAGAGATTTGTGGATAGGTGCAGGATTTGTCAGCACACAAAAGGGAAGAGACAGAACACAAGGTTATACAAGCCATTACCCATACTTGAGAGGCCGTGGGATGCAGTGAGCATGGATTTTGTATTGGGACTGCCAAGAACACAAAGAGGTTGTGATTCGATCTTTGTGGTAGTAGCCAAATTTTCCAAGATGGCACATTTCATACCATGCCAGAAAACCAATGACACAACTCATATTGCAAAACTGTTTTTTAAAGAAGTTGTCAGACTTCACGGCTTGCCAAGGAGTATCATTTCTGATTGGGATACCAAGTTCGTGGGACATTTCTGGAGGATGTTATGGAAGAAGTTGGGGACAATTTTGTCATTTAGCTTAGTGTATCATCCTCAGACGGATGGAAAAATAGAATTTGTGAACATAAGCTTGGGAGATTTGCTGAGGAGCCTAGTGACTGAACACCACAGTCAATGGGATCACATTCTGCCACAGGCGGAATTTGCTTACAATGATTCAATCAACAGAAGCACAGGGCAGAGTCCATTCCAAATTGTATATGGAATGCAGCCAAGGGGATTTTCTAAATTGGGAGATGTGGAAAAAGATGAATTCAGGAGTGCTAGCGCAGAGAATTTTGCAAAAGCAATGAAGAAGCTTCACAATCGAGTCAAGGAGCGATTGCAGAGTTCGAGCCAAGAATACAAGCGCAGAGTAGATCAACACAGGTGAGAACTTCAATTTGAAGTTGGTGATTTGATTCTTGCACATCTAAGGAAGGAAAGGTTCCCAAGGGGGACATATAATAAGCTGAAGATGAAAAAGATTGGACCATGCTGAGTCTTGAAGAAATTTGGGGCAAACGCATATGAGATTGAATTACCCGATGGGATCCAAATTTCACCGATATTCATTGTTGCGGATTTGTACCCTTACATAGCTGGAGAAACAGGAGCAGAGGATGAACAGACAGAGGTTCAGTGGACAAACCAAATGCATGTAGCTGAAAAGACACAGATGGAAAGAATAATTGACAAGAGAGTCAGCAAAAAGACACGAAGGAAAGAGTATTTTGAATACTTGGTCAAATTTAAGGGACATCCAGTTGAAGATGCCAGCTGGGAAGATGAAGCAGAAATTCAGAAGCATGGACAAACCATGCAAGATATCATGAACAAGAGTTCATGAAAATTTTCAAGCGAGGGAGTATGATGCAGGAGCATCGTAAACAGTCAAGCGAGCGTGGAGGCGAAGGACAACTGGAAAGCGCAACAAGCATTTTTCATGTTTTGAAATGTTTCAAAAGTTTAAGGGAGTGGATATTAATGTAAGTGTTAGGAAGATGGCATACTTGCATTTATACCTTGCATATTGTAAAAAGATCATGAGTGATTCTCTCACATCTATAGTATATTAAGGCATTTATGAATAATTAATGAAAGTAGGTAAGTTTGAATCAATAGATTAGACAATTTAGAGAGTAGGAGGGAAAACGACTATAGATACCCTCATCCTTGTACCATTGTATCATTAGAATTGTATCATTAGCATGATCAAGAGAAGAGAAGAGAGATGTAGCAGAGAAAAAGAGAAGTCCATGTACAAGAGCTTTGAATTAATATATGAAGCTTTGAATCAGATTTCATGGTGTTATGATGTTTTCTGTCTATACATGGTGAATGGTATGCTTGCAATTGTTAATTCTCTATGGTTATGCATTTGCTTTAATACTGTGTGTATGTATGATTTCATGTTGAATGCTTGAAGTCTGAGAGAGAGAGAGAGAGAGAGAGAGAGAGAGAGAGAGAGAGAGAGAGTTTCAATTGTTTCTCATCCTGAGTGAGAGTTCCTGCAAGGAGTGCGTTGACAAAGGTTTCAGAGTTATCTATGAAAGCTCAGGAGGGATACCATTGTTCTCATTCCCACAGAAGTGCAGGTGAAGCATAGAGGCTGTGCAAGGAGTGCGCAGGCTATTGGAAGTCTTAGGACTTATCAACCAAGGGAAGAGTTGAAGGACTGCTGTCACAGGGAGTGCACAGAGTCGAAGAGATCAAATACCCATAAGTATTTGATAGGTTTCCGCAAGGAGTGCGTGCAGGAGTTCTTTTCAAGGCTTGAAGTTGCCAGAGAAATCTCAGGAGGGTTAACACCTTTGAACACCCCAAAGGAGGATGAAGATTGAAATAATTCAAAGGGAGACAAGGGTCGAAGTAATCCAGTAGAAGTAAAGTTCCGGTGGAAGAAATTGGTTTATTTCACAGAAGATGTCTAGGAGAAAACAGGCGGTCGAAATTCTCTGTGGAGAATTCACGAAATAGAAAGGACTATAGAATTCGATGGCTGCTGAGCCAAAGTAGGTGATGTGAAACTTGAGCTCACTGAACAATTTCTTAGCTCGGTAACTAGCCTACCTGTCACGGGACAGAAGTGGTCGAAAAGCTACAAGGTGGATAATGTCCCATGGACATTGTTATTTCAGTCTCGAGCGGTGAACTCCTGCGACAGGGGCCTGCCTGTGAAAATGTTAAAACCTCACTGGTATGATCTCTTAATGGTAATCAAGCAATTTGTTACTTGTGAGGGAAGGTACGGGTTTGTTTTTCTGTTTCACCTTCGTTTATTGATGGTTTTTATGGGTTTCAAACTCAGCATGCCCCACTACCTACACAGAAGTTTGTTCAAGATGTCCAAGCGGTACAAACGCAGCGAGGCTGATACTAGCCTCTTCCATGTGGGATTGATTAAAATGTGTATGATATACGAGTTGGGGTTACGTCGTGACTGCTGGGGTGATTTTCTCATTCGTAATGGTTTTCAAGAGCCCAACCCACCACAGGTTGATAAGCCTATGGTGACCGAGRGCAAGCCTGCCCCTGTACCCTACAGTGTTTTGCTACCTAAACCTCTACCCGATCCCCCTACGAGCCTGCCCRYGTCTGYGACSAAACAGGTCRAAATTGCTAAGCCYACAGTCAATCRGCCTAAACCTAAAGCTAATGCTAATGCCAAAGGCAAGAAAAACTCTCGCTTAATCTCTCGCATGGCGAGAAACAGGCCTAAACCCCCTGCCAACTCTGACCCTATCGTGGTCAGCGAAGACTCTGATTCTGAAATCGAACGATTTCTCGCCAACGAGTATCCTTACTCAGAGGGTTTATGTGACAAACCTGCGTATGATTTTGTCAATAATTTGCCACCTTGCCTCAGGGATAATCCTAATTTTCCTGGCATTGGACTACCCCAAGGAACCCTCGGTGAATCATCAAAAAACACTGGCACCCCGTGCGATCAGTGTGGGTTGTGGTTGGAGAGATATTACATCGATGTGCCGATGTTGCAAACCAGAATCCGTGATTTAGAAAATCAATTGGCTAAGCTCACTAGTCATGAGGCGAAGGTGCAACCCTCCGACAAAAAGCAAGAACCACTGGTTCGATCCTGTTCAAGAATGTCGAGTCAGCCACGGCTATTGTCAATTTGAAACTGGCATAATCTCAGCAGTCTAGCTGGTATAACCCTTGCTCATTTATAAGGCACAGTCGTGAACTCTGTGTGCATTATTGACTTGCTTGGTTACATAAACATGCACTGCTGTATATGATTTGATTTGTTAAATCGAATTTTGTTTATAGTTTGAGTTGGATTTTGTTTTGATTTTAGTAATCAATTGTTGGATCCGTTTCATTTAAATTTGTTACGATTGAAGGTTCTGTTGTATCTATTATAGGCAAATTGTTTTGCAACATTTTGAAACACAATCTATATGGTAATTCGAATTGGTTATGACACACCTACAATAGTTACCTGCTACTTGCATGTAACTTTGACCAACCTGGATATGATTTGGATTTTGTTGAAAAAAGGGGTTTTGTTTAACATTGAGAATTGATGCAAATCATAACAATAACCCGACTTCTAGCCAGTCGATTCGAAAGGAAAATTGACCCTGTTCTGTTGCAAAATGGAATAATAGTGTATTTTTAGTCACGAATAAATTTGTAAAACAAAACGACATGCCCAGAACAAAAATTCGTCTATAATTGTCTTAAACCCGATCATATTTGATCGCTGTTCAGGTTACGGTTATGCAAATACTGTTCGATTTTGATTGTGTCATACCCAACAATTAAAATAGATGATGATTTTGGTCAAGACTTTTACACATGTTTCGTTTAAATGTATATCGTAACAGCTTTCACTTATTTGATCAAAATAGAATGAATATCGTGCTGAATCTCTACAGCCTTTCTATCGTTACTATTGATTGAAATGATATCCATATTGCTACAACTGTAACGTATGTTTGATGTTCAAATCATATCGATTATAGTTAGGTTGTGGCAAATCTTATTTGATATGGTTACTATCCTGTTTGATCATGATTATTGATTACGATTGTATCGTATCTCATTCGAACTTGATTCAATGTCCAATTTCGACCTGTCAAAGTTTGACTATACTTTATGGTAACTAAAGACAGAAACATTTTGGGTACTCTGTTTCAATTGAATTTATTTTTGGATGCGATTTGATTTAGATGATAATTTCAATTGGATTATTAGTGACTCGTTTTGAGGATTATTAAAAGATGATTCGATTTGATTTTATCTGATTGAGATCTGGTCCTGTTGGCTATTTTTGACTAGCTACAGAATTAGATGATTCTGTAGCTGAGTCCGTGGAGTCAAAATTTTATTGTTTTCTTAATAAATATTCTTCTAACTTGATTTTTGGTGTCTATTGTAGGTAGATTCGAATTGGTAATAGATATGAGGAGCAGTTGGAGGATATCTTAAGGATTTCACCTGCATTTTTTAGTTACTTAGTTTAAGGGATTTTGGGATTATTCCCAGATTGTGTAAAACTGTTTACTATTATTCACAAGGGTGTTTTACCTTGTGAGAAACCTATATAAACCTATGGTTTTTGTAATAAGAGACATCCTCAATTGTGGGAGAACAAGGATATGTAATTCTGATTCAAACTGGAGCAGAATTGGTGTTTTGTCATAGCTTTTGCTTTTCAATATATCGACACTTTGTCCCAAGTTTTGTATATCATTTTGTTTATGGTTTAGTATTACTTTGTTATCTAAATCAAATTCAAGTGATATAATTTCTTATTGTTATATATATCTTGTCTCTTCCAAATAGATAAAAGACATAACAATTATTAATTCATGTTGTGAATGATAGCTTTGTCTTCTTCATAAATTGAATTGTTATATATAAGTTTTCTGCATAATAGGTTTCCCCTTTTGCAGGAGTTTATAATCAGAAGATTGTTATGATATTATTTTATGTCTTGTTTGTCCTGTGACATACTTCAAGAAGCAGCATAGCTGATCATTTCCGAAAAGCTTAAGGACCAAACAGTGTGAATTTCTTCCTCCAATCGGCTTAAGAAGTCATCATACGCAGGGCAGACTTGGAGCGTTTCCAGGTCAATTAGTATTTAGTTTACTGCTTTCATTAAGTAGTCTAATATAGATATAATTTTAATTTGTTTTAATTTCAGTTAGTTTACTTTCTTATTCATAAATCATAAAATCAAAAAAGAGTTATCTTCGCTGTCTTGGGACAACAAGCAAATTAGTTTCACAGGTTTATTCAAATCTGTAGATTGTAT
>ML779224.1:1479703-1528931 GCA_009831015.1 Picea engelmannii
GTTTTTTGGCTACAAAACCTATTAATTTAATATCTTCTTGGAGAGGCTCCATACACCCACATGATATTACAAGTGTATCGCCTATTTTACCACCACCTTCACTATTGAATGAGCGTATGTATTCCTTCCTAGCACAATATTGATAAAAAAACTTCTCGTGTAGACATGGAAGATCTGGAGTTGTTTCTATTGGGATGACTATCTCTAATTTCTGACCAAGTTCACAATTTGCAAATTTTTTTTTTTTTTTTTTTTGCAATACAAAGTTTTCTTAGCAAATAGTAGGCCCAATTGTGGGGTTTTAGAAAAAAGGATATATGAAGGTGAGGGAAAGCACACTAATGTTATTAAATATTATTACCATAAACATTTTTCCCCGACAATCTTTAGAAATCCCAAATAGCTGCATGCACTCATTTTGACACTACTCTTTGTTTTCCTTGATTAGATTTGTAGAAGTGGTCATATTAAGATACCTACAAGCTCATACTCGAATCTTAGTTGAAAATATTTATCTCCATCCTATAAAAAAGGCACACATAACATGAATTATTCCATGCTATTTCTTGCCTTCTAAAGAAAGATATCGTGCAACAAATTTCTAGAATCAAATTCCAAATTGATTTTCAAAGAGGTTTCTTAGGCAGTGATACAAAATATGGAAATAAACAAGGATTGAGTAAGAAACATGTCAAGGATTGGATTTCCTCAGTGTTATTTGCTCCTTGGTTATTTACAACCCAAGTAAGAAGAAATGTAGTGGGCAGTTTTTTCTATTAATTATTTTAGCACAAGTATTTATTTAGAATAATTATATTCCCCCAAGTGCAGTATGTACAACTTCAAAATATTTTTAATCAGAAGTTTACATACATAAAGGAATGCCAGTTAGAATAGCTATGCCTAATTGTTGTTATCTCAACACCTCTGTTGATGGAGGACTTACAACAAATATTGACGCATAAGTCACCAATTCAGGGCATGAATTTGTACTGTACTACCCTCTTATCAATTGGTTAATAGCTAGATAGTTGGCATATATGAGATGGAAAACACCTCTAGATCATATGTAAATCCTGGTAGAGACCATTATGTTGATTGCTTCTTCAGTTTTTATTCGCATCTAAGTTTAACCACAAAAGGAGCCATACTAGGATCTAGTCCACAAAGGGTTTTTCATGGTATCTACACAACATATGGCCAATTTCATGGGTTGTGATTAAAAAATAGGCTCTATTGAGTATTATATCTTTGGGCTTGGTCCATTTTTTATTATATTTATAGGCTTGTTGCTTCATAGTCAATGTGTAAAGGCCTCATGACCTCTAGTTTATTGTGCAAGACTTCATTGCAACCTACATCTCTAGATTCTTTAGTGTTATGTTGCATCAAGGAATCACGATTCGGGTAAATGCACCTTGTGTTGGTATTTCCCTTTCTCTATCCTTTCTTTCCCACAACATCTATCCATTTTTTCTATAAAACAACTGTTTCTTCCAATCTAGGAAATTATTAAAAGGAAGTTATTAATAATAAATAGGCCATTAAACACAACACACAACTTATTCAGTAATATCTCAAGTTGTTGCAAATTGGCATGAAACACTTAAAAATATATCAAAGTGTCCCAAGTAATAAGAGATTAAAACACTATTAACTTATTAAGATTCATGTTAAGCATGAATAATATCTCCTAATATGTTACTGGAAAATATAGTACAAAACATTGGGTTCTTTATGCATCCTAGACTAGAAACTCATTGGTATTTCCCTTTCTCCTCTATTGTTTCTTTCCCACACCATCTATAAATGTTTGCTATAAAACAAGTATTTTTTCCAATCTAGGAAATTATTAAAAAGAAGTTATTAATAATAACTAGGCCAATAAATAACACACACCTTATTTAGTAATATCCCAAATTATTCCAAACTAGCATAAAACACAATTAAAAACATATTAAGGTGTCCCAAGTAATAATAGATTAAAACACTATTAACTTATTAAGATTTATGTTAATAGCAAGTGATATTTATCTCCTAATATGTTACTGCAAAATAGAGTACAAAACATTGGATTCCTTATGCATGCTAGAGTACAAAATTATCAACACCAGTTGAACCCTGCAACCTCACAACCTTTTGGGCTTGTCTAGTCTAGAAATAACTGTATTATTACTTTTCTCTTTTCTATAATCATTGTTCTCAAGGTCAGTTGCATTCTCTAACCCCACAAATTTTTGAGTTTGGTTACTACTATACCACCACAATAATTGGTAGTTGACTGAACAGAGCACTAGTCAGTTACAATCCTCTTATGATAGAAATTCTTATTTCCAAGAACATAAAAAATGCCAAACTATATGAAGTTATTTAATTATTATTACCCTTAAATCTAAAAAGAGAAATATAAGACATTAAGGGGGATTTTCATTAATCCAAACTTGAGTTTTAGAATCAAGAATAATGTCAATTGTTGTTAACATAAAAATTGTACATCTCTTGCAAAAGGTGACAAAAAAGATCAACAAATTTGCCCTTCCTCAATCGGTCTCTTGCTCACAAGCCACTGGAAATCCTCTATACTCATTTAATCAATTTCTTGTTGACTCAACTTGTAATCTGTTGGAACAATCTCTACCTAGAAAATCACCAATGTTTGTTTTTTCACTTGATTCACAAATCCATGCCACTCTTGTTTGTCAATTCTTACTTCTTCAAGTAGTATAGGTGGAATTGTTGCAACGAGAGAAACCAAGTGCTTTTACATGCTTAGATGAAAGATCTATGAGACGTCTATTACTTTAATTTCCATAATGTCAAGGAAAAAAGGTGAATACTTTTTATTTTTTTTAACTTAGCAATCATAACTTTAATACAAAAACTACCATAGATTCATAAAAATTTCCATAAGTTCGTAAAAAAATGCACATATTTCAATTCAAAATGGTAAGATTATATTTCTATAAAATAAGAGAAAATTGTAAAATTCATTTTTTTTCAACAAATTACCATGTATTAGGTTTTCAACACAAAAGAGAGTCTTGAACAGTTTCTGAAAAAAGTCACAACTGTTGCAAGATTCGTTTTAGCTTATTAAACAACTAATTTTCCATCAGTAGATTATACAACTACTTGGGTAGTTGCTAAAACATCTTCCAAGTCCATGTTTCCTATGCTCACTCAGAGACACTTTTTGCATTCCAATTTTTTACTCAATGGGGTCTTGGTTCAATAGAATCTGTGAAACTATATAGTACTATCTATCTCTTTTGGTGGATAAAACAAATCTTGGTTTTAGATATTGGTTCCTTTGTTAGAAAGTCAGCTCCATTAATCAATTTGTTAGCTTGAAAATATCTCTTTAATTGATTTGAAAAGGCTTTTGCTGAATATGATTTTATTGTTTCTCTTTCACTTGTTCCTGACCTACAAATTTATTTATGCTATATCTTCACATTCTTTAGATCGCTCTAATCTGAAAAATATCATTTCACCCATAGACAAACAAAATGAAAGAGCAACATTGGAAATAGAAGCCAAAATGTAACTATTTCTAAATATGAATTCAAGCAAATATCCTTCTAGCATTTGTTTGCTAACTTACACTTTCTTTCCATGTACATGTACAAACCAACACCATCCATCCCAATACATATTGAATATTTGACTAATTGCAAGGTTGGAGAATTTTTCCATGGCAATGTCATTGTCACATATAGAGCAATACTTGACAAATCACAAAAGGCAAGTGAACTTTTGGGAGCAAATTTAAAGATGCTAAAGGTGAAATGATAGTGACCTTGAATGTCCATGCTAATCTCATTGAACAACATCAAACAAAACTTCTTCTAGGAAAAATCATTTGTAATAGAAATTTCAAAATTGTACCCAAAAATAATTATGACCATGGTGAATGTGAATGTATTCTACCAGTGGATCAACACATTAACATAGAAAACATAGCACCCTTTTGTCAGGACTATAACTTCATACAAAACACATTAAAGAAAATAATTTTAGCAACAACATAATGATATATGCTCGGAACAATAGGTGCAATTGTCACCACTATCAAGAAATCGGGGACACAATATACCTTAGAAATCAAAGATAGCAATTTAGAAAATAATAAGGCAACAATAAGGCTATTTCTATCCAAGCATTTATCTTACAAAAGCTTTATTTTCCTTTCCTATATTTTCCATATGACAAAAGAAAATTAATACATTTGTTTTTGCTAAAATGCAACTACAATTATTTCCAACATTTGCAACACAATTTTCTTCCATTGAAGACCAACTTTCAAAGAAAGAATTTCTCATATTATTATTCAGAAATGTTGTCAAACGAAAAGAAGCACAATCCAAAAAAATGTGCATAGGTTAGTCAACATTCATTTCACCACTAAGGGCGAAGAAAGCATTTGATTATCTAAAAATGTTGCTCAAGTCCAAAAATCAGGTAAAACATTGGAACCATATAAAAATGTATTATATTAAACATACTTCTTACTAAAAAAATGTCCACTAACACTTACATTGAACAATGTCAAATAGGTTTAGGGCACGTACAATACCAACCATTTATTCCAATCCTTTTTAGCCTATATGCTCAAAATGCAATTTAGCAATAGAATATTTTGGATCAATATAAGGAAGAATACTACATTGTGCTAAATGTGAGGCTGAAACCCCTTTCAAATATTCACACCAACACAAAAAATGAAAAATTACTATGTTCTCTTAGATATGACATATTAAGGAAACTATTTCCAAATTTGTCAGCCTTATCATATGAAGATTACACTAAATAATATTATGTTGTCATATGCATGTTGCATGTATTTTTTGTTCATGTAAACTTTATACATAATCATGATAATACAATAGTTGATGTAGAGAGAAATGCCACATAATAAGAATTTTCTTACTAAATTTTTGCAAAAAAATACTTCAACTAAAAAAGGTATGTTTCAAAACATTGTTCTACTAAAACCTTTCACAATTTGAATTTTGCAATTTGCTGAATGTGTTCTTACACTCAGTTTCATTGTAAATTGCAGGGATACCAAAATTTTCATATGGATGTAGATCCACTAAGAAGACTATATGCAATGAGATTTTTGTAGCACATTTTTGATCAAGCACTCAATACCAGTGTAGGAATAATATCAAGGTGTCATGGGGATATAACTAGAATGGGGGGAGAGATATGATGGCTCATGGTCCAAGTTATTGATCATTGTGAGGGGACCAATGTACTACGTAGAGTGATTTAGTCTAATGTCCTTTTAATTGTGGGGCTATAGTGCTTTAGTCTAATTTTTAAAACTATGTTTTCCACTTGAACTTTAAACAATGGTTGAATTTAACTTGACAACTGTACATATAGAATAACTTTTTGTACAAAATTTTCCTTCCCATTTCTTAATTGTATCTCAAATTCAACCATGGAACTCTAATGCCTAAAATGCTTAAACTTCAATACCAAGCTTACTAATGTTTTATGCTATCATTATTTTAACCCTAGGTTAATTTTAGCTTCACATTTTTAATATCTAGAATGTGTTAGTTAATATCCATTGAAGTCTGATTTAGTATTCTTTTACCCAAATTTTAAATCAAAATAAACACATAGTTAGTAATGAAGAGGTTAATAAAATTGCATGTTCAAACTACCTTTTTTTAATCAAATGTTTGTAATATTGACATGATGGATCCATACTCTTTTTGATTAGAACCTTAAACAAGACAACAAGCATGTTCTAATCATTAAATTTGTTTTAAATCTAAAGAATTCTCCAATATTTGCAATAGTGGAATACTTTAGTTCATTTTTGTTTAATATTGTTTTTGGCTTTTGAGTGTTGTCTGTATTGTCAGACAAGTTTCTATTTAGGACAAGTTTTTATTGTTAAAGTCTTTTCATGATAAGTGTCTATGGCTATTGTGGCTACTTTCCCAATATTTTTTATTATAATATTGTAAAAGTTAGTGTATTGATACACCTATTACATTATATTTTTTCTAAGAGGTAGGTATAAGTAGCTTTGCTGCTGATTTATGAAGGTCATTTAATGTGAATGTTTTTTCAACTTGCATAATGGGTTGGGATCAAATTTGAAGCGTAGGGTTTTATTTCACTTTGAAGGGCTATGATTGGTTTAACCCTTCAACATTGACAGGTTAAACTAAATCATTATTTTCATTTAAAAAATAAACAATATATCAAAATTTCATTATGTATTAAAGGCAATGTAATGTAAATCTCAATCTAGTGACAAAATTCACCTTTTTCCACCATGTAGCCTTTGGTAACCGAGGTCGATTTTAATCTAGGATTGATTTCATTTTAATCAACCCCCATTGTGTTAATATATGAATGTTAAAAGATAACTAGAAATAATTGCAAGATTTAGTGAGAAAAGGAGTCAATAATATCCATCCATAATCCAATGAAGATCAAAAGTTGAAGCAACCCTAGGCATTTGTCCATATACACAATTTTTCAGAAATAGAAAAATAATTGACAACATGAAGAATTCAATTGAAAAACATTTATAACCTATGGAGCTTAGCAATTCCCATACATAGATGAAAGCAACAACTAGGACAAGGGTCATGTATGTAGCAACTGTATGTAATTGATCTCCTTGTGGAAACTCTTAATCACAATGAAATGAAATTCTAAAAGTTAGGAAGAACCATTATATATACAAGTAAATCACAATGCACTTTTTTGTAGCATTCAAATCTTAATTCTTGTACATTGTAGAAAATCTTCCAAGTGTACATGTTATTGTAAATTTCCATGAAACTATGGACGATCTAAAAACTAATAATATTAAAAAAATATATAAAGCAATATTTTAAAATTTCTCTTTCCTTCACATCAAACTACTATCTTAACATGCTTAAATGTGTGCAAAGTCTATTATAATTGTGATATAAGTCCCATTGAACGTATGGAAACTTATTGGAGCCACGTTGAAAATATTTTATTCCACTATATAATGTTAACATTCTTCGATCGAACTATAAAAACACTAGACATTACAACATTGATTAAAATATTGTGTCATCATCAACTTGCTCAACCTAGTGGAGGAGGATGCTACAACTTTATTCTTGGCCAAGTTTCATAAACTGCGTTCCAATCTACATCATGCAACTCCTGAGATACCGATAGACATCAAATCATTTTAAAGTGTCTAAGGTTTATAAAAAAAGTCTACATCTATCATCATTTTTATACAATTCGACTTAGAGAATCCTCTTTCACAACTAGTAGTGCTCTATGGAAGAATAAGAATTTGCCACAATTTCATCAAATTTGGAAAAGAATCACATTATCCTATTTCATCTCCACATCGTTCCCATGCTCCAAACATGTTTTTCTTTGGATATGTTTGATGTGGAGTGGCAACAAAATTTCTATTTCACCTTCACATTTTCAGTATCAATTATTGGCGAGTCTCCAATATAAAAAATTTCACATAGGTGTAACAACCATCATTTTGTTTTAGAATCTCTTCATTCTCTTCTTCAAAATAACAATGGGGCCTAGAACAATTAGCTACATTCAATACATGTAAATTTGTAAACTTTTCATTCAGACGATTAAGCAACTTTTAGATAAATGCTTTGCCTAAGTGAATACAATCTTCCATAGTACCAGAGCCAAGTGAATTTGGTATAGGTTCAAATCTAAATGAATGATCATGTGAAGCACTTGTATTATCAATAAACTCCAAATTTCCATTTTTTGATTTCTTCGAGAAATATGAAACATGTTGAGAACCAACTCCAAAAATATCTCGCAAGAATTTGTTGTGAAGAAGATCAATACGCACAGGATGTTATAACAATATGTTCCTCTTAAAATTATTGACTCAATTTATTTAATTCATGTAACGACCCCCGTCGTTACAACTACATGCGACACAAAGAAAGATATTTTTATTTTTTTATTTTTATAAGGCATGAAAGAAACAATGATAACAATCAAATATTCATTGCGTGTAGAGTAAACAATTCTAGATCAATCACATGTCGACTTAAGTAAGGCGCAAGATAAATCTAGTCACTAAATCAGTCATATATCTAATAAATTCATGATGCCAGACTAGTTAACATTTAAATTCAAGGTGCAAAAGAATAGTGACGAAGCAATCACACGCCCACTTAAATTAAGGCGCACAAGTACATTTTGTTACTAAACTAATCATGCATCACCATTATTGTAAGGCACACGGGTAATCAAGCTAAATAATTTTACATCCATCGTTAATCCAATGCGCAAGCAATCCAATAGTTTAATCACAACATAATCCATGGAACAAGGTAAATTTATAACTCAATCATTCATCAATTATTAATTATTCATTTCACCAGAGCAAACTATCGATTTATCTCATGGTACAACCAAGCTATCTACTCAACCAATCATACATCAATTTAAAGGAAGCAATAGTAAATTATACACATATCGTTATACATAAGCGTTGTTCATAACACATAATTCATCAACATTTATATCGTGGCGTGTGAATGATTTATTTACTTTAGTAATCACCCCTCTACATTTCAAGGCACGCAAGCAATCTAATTGTTTAATTGATCACACATCAACATTAATCAAGGCGCTCATATAATTAGATCACATCAAAACATTCAATACATCTCCTTTAATACATGGTGCAAAATAAGTTTCAATTCCAATTCAGGCGCAAAGTAGTCATGTTTTTCAATGAGGCTTACGATTTACATTGTAAATTCCCCAACTTAGGTGTTATTAATCTACAATATTCCTTCAAAAATTTAACTCATACTCAAGTAAATTCGATACATCACCTATAATTCATGCGCGAAAAAAATTCTTTCATTCATTTATAAACTGACCCCAAAATAAATCAAGCATTCAGTAGAGCTATTTATTGACAGGTCATAGATCTCTAAAGTGCTCATTAAAATTAACATTGATATATAAAATGACACTTAACAACTAATATTAAACTTGAAGACTTCTAGACATCATAAGGAAAATGATACATATAAAACTATGTGATCACATTGAAAGAAGATATCTACCTTTGAATATTACTAAGTAAAATCAAATGAAACTAAATGACACTCCAAAGTGTAGGGCATCTTCTAATGCCAAAAAGGTGTAGGAATGAGAAAAAGCCAGGGACTTAATAACTCAGAGACATGAAGGAAAAAAGTAAAGTTGGCAAAATTCCCCAACAACATAGAGATACTGAGGAAAGTTCTGGGAATAATAATGAGCAACACACAGAGATAAAGAAGGTAAAAACTCATGCTGGTTCCCCCACAAGCTAGAAAGTTTTACAAAAAAAAACTTAGAGATGAAGATGGTAGAAAGGAATGTTGGTTTCCCCCACAGTCTAAGCACATTTTTACACAAAAAATGCAAAGGTAAGGAGAGAAACATCTTGCTAGTTTCCCCCTCATTCTGAGCATGTTTTTACCGCAAAAACACAGAGGTAAGGAGGGTAAAAACTCTTGCTAGTTTCCCCCACAGTCTAAGTACGTTTTTACACAAAAAACGTAGAGGTAAGGAGGGTAAAAACTCTTTCTAGTTTCCCCCACAATCTGAGCACATTTTTACACCAAAAACGCAGAGGTAAGGACGGTAAAAACTCTTCCTAGTTTCCCCCACAGTCTGAGCACATTTTTACACAAAAACACAAAGGTAAGGAGGGTAAAACATCTTGCTCGTTTCCCCCATAGTCTGAGCACATTTTTACACCAAAAACATAGAGATAAGGAGGGTAAAATCTCTTGCTAGTTTCCCCCACAGTTTGAGCATTTTTTTATACCAAAAACACAGAGGTAAGGACCTCACCAGTACCTCCCAGCCAACGCTAGGGGTACTCTTCTTCCCCATGAGCCCCCCGAACCGCAAAGGGGCCACACATACAATACTAAAGAATGCTAGCACCCAACTTGCCTCACAAGGTCGAGCTACCACTCGTTACCCGAGCTGGGTATCCCAACTCCCACAAGAGAAAGTTCAGTCAAGATGAAATTTCAACATCGTAACATTACACAAACCAAATGTGATCCCTAATCCTCCTTCACCATCCATTTTATATAGTTTCTTAGTCATTAGTTTCCCAAACCCTAATTACATTCCTTTTTCATTTATTTAATTAGGAAAAACCTCCCTCGTACACATGTCGCCTGATCCCCTAGTTGCATAGGAAAATCAATTTATTAATTAATTAAATATTCCTATTTCCCTCACCCACCTATAAGAGTTCCTAAAAACTCTCCTCGATGTCCCATTATTCCCTTACAATTCTTAAATGACTTACGCCTTACTTAATTCCTAGTTGAGTTCATAAATAGAAAATTCCAATGGCTAGATTCCTTACTAAGTTAGACATTCCCCTTTTTCTTAGGTTTCCCACTTTTCTTTAAGTTTCCCCTTTTTATAACTAAATTCAAAATTAGTAGGTTTAGACAAAAACAACCAAATACCCCTTTTATTAATTAAACCTTTATTAAAATTTCCACTTTAATTATTAATGCTTGAATTTTCTAATTAGTTATAAAAAGAACCCTTAGTGAAATGAAATTTTATAAAAAGAACCTTAGTGAATTGAAATTTTATAAAAAGAACCTTAGTGAGTTGAAATTTTATAAAAAGAACCTTAGTGAATTAAAATTTTATAATCACGACATGCCCTTTAGGACACACTACGTCCTCCAAGGATGCCACTCACCTTTTTTTGTTTTCTTCGCATGACGTGCCCTTCAAGATGCACTACGTGCTCTAAGGGTGCCACTCACCTCTTTCTCTTTTCTTTGCGCGACGTTCCCTTTAAGACGCACTACGTGATCCAAGGGTGCCACTCGCCTCATGACTGGATTTGGTAGACGTCAAACCCCTGGAGTCAATACTCCGTCAGGTGATCTTGTGGGAGACTAAGGGCCTCTAAGGAATAAGGACCCTACCTTATTGCGTGCCCCTTAGAATCATCATGAGTGACTGTCATAGTCTTCCCTCATGGCATCATGGGTCTTCTCGAACTAGGTAATCGTTAACCTACAATTCGATCCACAGAGGGAGTGCTAGTAGGCTGTGGTAGGGCTATTGCCACACCTCTCCCTCAATGTCCCTGGTTGTTGTGCATGACCCCTTTACTCCAATTGTGAGTCTGATTGGCAAGCTATCGTCATCTTGCATCCATCAACGAATCATATAAGAAAAAACAATCAACATCATAATATCTAATCATATGTACATATGTCACATCAACAAAATTTTAAACCTTAACAGTCCACTCCTTGACTCGATCTGGATTCCAAGGGGTTTCATCGATTCCTCGACATCCTCAACATCTAGAGTCCTACACACTTAGGAGAACCCAGTAAATAACACCTATCTATGTAAATAAAACAAAACAACAATCATCAAATCCACAATATCTCATAATCATAATCAAAACAACCAATAGTATAATGATCCAGATCACTTGCACGCAAGTCCCCTCAAAGAATACGTTTGCTCAATGCACGGAAAAGAGGGATGTTACATACACCCCCTCTTGTTTTAAACTTCATCCCGAAGTTTCACAGTATATAAGTGCCGAAATAAAGTGTATCACAATATCATATTTCTAGCTATCAAACAAAAATGGAAACTGCCAATGCATATCATATGCGTCCTCCCAGATCGCCGAGTGTGGACTATAGTTGTCCCACTGGACCTTGACCGGATCTACTGTTTGACATCATAGTTGTTGAATGCGATGGTCCGGGATGCATATTGGATCCTTTGTGAGAGCACCCTCGTCTGATACCTGCAAGGTACTCATGTCAATAACATGTGTAGGATCACTAAAATAATGTCTCAAACAGATACCTGAAAAACATTGTGCATATGCCTCAAAGAATTAGGCAAAGCTAGTCGATAGGCCATGAGCCCCTTCTTTTCCACAATCTTGAAAGGTCCCATGAACCTAGGAGAGATATTATCACCCTTTCCAAACTTTATGAACTCTTATGTGGTTTCACCTGCAAGAAGACTTGATCACCAACTTCATAACTACGATCGACACAATGCACATCGACATAAATCTTCTGTTGATCCTGCGCTTCCTTGATCCTTTGTCTTATTGTTTGCATTGGATCTTCCATTTCTTGGATCGCTTCTGGTCCCACTAGGACCCTATCCTCAAGCCGATCCCAACTCAAATTCTTTGACATGGTCGCCCGTAAATAAATTTGAAAGGTGCCATCTTAATGGTGCTTTGGTAAATGTTGTTATATGCAAATTCTACTAGTGGCAAGAATTCTTCCCAACGCTTCTGTTGGTCCGTTACGTACATACACAACATATCCTCCAAGATTTGGTTTGTTCTTTCAGTCTGCCCGTTTGTCTCCAGGTGATATGCGGTACTAAAGTTAAGTTGGGTTCCCAGGGCCTCTTGGAAACTAGTCCAAAATCGTCCTGTAAACACTGATCCTTGATCGGATATGATTATTTTTGGCATGCCAGTAAGTCTCACAATATTTCTGACAAAATTCTAGCTATGTCTGGTGCCTGATACGTTGTACGTATAAGAATAAAATGTGCACTCTTCGTTAGAGTGTCAACTACCACAAAAATTGAGTCGTGCCTCCTTGTCGTCAGCGACAATCCAACAATAAAGTCCATTGAAATGGCCTCCCATTTCGACTCTGGAATGACGTGTGGATGTATTAATCCAACTGGATGTCGATGTTCATCCTTCACTCACTGACATCCTAGACACCTTGTCATGTAGATAACGATGTCTTCCTTCATTCCTTTCCAGAAGAATAAGGGATTAAGGTTCGCCCTCATCTTCGTGACTCCTGGATGGGCCATGTACATTGCTCTAGGAGCTTCGCTTAAGATATAACTTCTCAATTCATCGTTAGGCAGTACGTAAATCTGGTTATTATACCTCATCCATCCATTCTTGTCCAAAGTATATCCTTCAATTTTTGGTACCAACATGGTGTCTTGTTCGACATTTTCCTTAACCTTTTTATATCAATCATTGTCGCACTGTAGTTAGAATATTTTCTCAAAGATTCGTCTGAAGAGGTATCAATGAAAACATGCAAGGTCTCTAACTCAATGCATCTGCCACTTTGTTCACTGATCAATTAATGTACTTAATCTCAAATTGTATTGGACAAGTAATACTGACCAACACTTTTGTCACGCGCTTAAGTCATTTGCGTAACAACTGCACCATTCCACAGTGATCTGTTTCCCTTTTTGTTCGAATTTTTGTCCAGTCCGATAGTGTCTCCACACCTTCCAGGTGTACATAATGGCCAATAACTCCCAAACACGCTTTGCGTATCTCTCCTCATACCTTCTTAATTTCCTTGAGATGTAGGCGATCACTTGACCGTCTTGCATCAATACTCCGCCTAAGCCTTCCTTGGATGTATATACGCATGCCAAGAAATCCTTGTCCATGTCGGGGACCTTCAGTATAGATGTTGTCGCCAATATCCCGTTGACCCTTCGAGAGCATTTTGATAGTTTGTCGTATAATGTTTTTTTTTTTTTTGGTAAAAACTGTAGTACCAAGCGCAAGTGCTCGTCATGCTCCTACATCGTCCAAGAATATATCAAAATATCGTCAATGAATACTTGGACGAACTTGTCCAAGTATTCGAGGAACACCTCATTCATAAAACTCATAAATTCCCCGGGGGCGTTCGTCAGTCCAAACGGTAAAATAGTAAACTCGTAATGTCCAAACCTCATCTTAAAAGTGGTCTTAGGGATGTCGTCCTCCTTTATCCGTAACCAGTGATACCCTGATCTCCGGTCGATTTTTGAAAACACCTTCATGCATTTCATTTGATCCAACATATCGTCAATCCTTGACAACAGATACTGATTCTTGATCGTTTCCTTGTTCAATTGACGGTAGTCAATGTAGAGTCTCCATGAACCATCCTTCTTCCGTATGAAGATAATAAGCACACCCCATGGTGACACACTTGGATGTATAATTCCACGGTCCAACAACTCCTTCAGTTGCATTTTCATCTCCTCTAACTTCGGGGTTGAAATCCGATAAGGAGTTCTTGCTATAGGTTCAGTTCCCAGTTTTAGGTAGATGGTAAATTACAATTCCCTCTCAGGCGACAACCCTGGTAACTCCCCGGGGAAGACGTTCACAAACTCTCTCACCACCGAAAGGTGTTCTAGACCTTCCACTACTCCCTTCTCATTTAACGCAAGGATCGCATAAATCTTACATCCCTTGCGCATGATCTTCCATAGCTGTAAAGAAGAGATGAACCTCAGGGAGACTCCCTGGTTCCGACCTACAATAACGCATCTTTGTCCCTCGTCATCGACCAAGCTTAGTCATTTCATCTTACAGTCAAGTATCACATCATGTGATTCCAACCAGTCCATACTGATCAAGATGTCATAAGACACTAAGGTTGTGATGTACAGGTTGGCCCTTGTGGAAAACTCTCCTAGGTTAAGGTTACATCCCGTAACCTTCCCACCAACCTTCTGTTTGGCTCTTGAAGCCATTTATACAAAGTTAAACTCATCCTGTTTGACTACCTTTACCTTAATTCTCTTTAGCACTGCACCAGAAATAACTCTTTGTAGCACCTGGATATATCAAAATACTAAGGTACAGTACCTGACGTCTCGAGCACAGTCGACTAGTGCTCTTCCTAGTGGTTATCCACCTCTCCATGAATTTGATGGGCCTTGCCCAAATCTCCCACAATAGTGGGTCCGACTGATCTAGATGCTTCGGTCCTCTCCACTGGGTAGTCACGCTGGTAATGTGTCTCACCACATGTCCAACACCCTTTCATCGGTCCAATACTCCTGGCACCCGAAGTAGAATATGACAGCCCACCTGCCTGGAACCCTGGTCTATTTTGTTGAACAGGCCTAAACGGATGTTGCTGCGGTCGACGCTATTGCTGGTGCTGTGGTCCTCGGTAAGGTCGCCGAAATGTAGTGAAAGTGGATCCTCTCTGGAAACCATGATATCCTGGTGAATGTCTAGCTGGTGTCTAATGTTGTTGCACACCAGATGACACCTGCCCCGCTAGAGTCCTGCTCTGACCCCTGCTGATAAGCTCCTCCTCTGCTATGAGGGCCTTCTAGACAACATCATGAAAGGTTTGAGGCATCAAAATCCTAACCCTTTCATGGATGCTGACATTAAGGCCAAACACGAACCTGTTGACCTTCAGTTTCTTTATATTCAGGTGCGGAGCATACAAAAGCAGCTCCATAAAATGAGCCTCGTACTCAAGCATCGTACGACCTCCATGTTGCAAGGCATTGAACTTGTTGAGCTAACGCTCAATGAATTCCTCAGAAATATACCTCTCCCGGAACTGTTCCTCAAATAGTTCCCATGACATGTCTTCGACTTCCATGTTCAATTGTGGCAGGAGCGTCTTCCATCATAGAAGATCGCTCCCCTTCAGTTGAAAGACTGCCCTGCGGTCCTTCATGTTGGAGGTCATAAACGAAAAGCGTGAAGCACATCACCTTTCTTTATATCCATTCCTTGATGGCTGAGCTATCCGTGGAACTCGTGGACTTAAGAAACTATCCCTCTCAAGTTCTCGGTGAATGCTAATGGTGCTGGCTGGGGTGCGCTGTGGACTCTCAGGGGTACAAGCACTTTGGCCTCATCTCAATATAAATGTCGAATCAAGGCCTCTGACATTCCTTGGAAGGACCTTGTCAGACCATCATCATCCCTTACAACAATCGAATCCGGCCCAAGGACTTGTTCTTCCCCTTGGGGGTTAGACTCCAAGGGTGCAGGCACTTCTGGAGGCGTCACACCTCCTGGAGACCACATTGCAAACCTCTAATCGAGATCACCTCATGGACACGTTAAAGTTTTAATTAGCGCTAGGTTATTACTCAAGGGTTTACTACAATGGAAAGAATGGCGATCCAAAGTCGTAGGGTGGAAACTCGCTCTAATACCATATGTAACGACCCCCGTCATTATGACTACATGTGATGCAAAGCAATCATTTTTTTTTCTTTAAGGCAGGAAAGAAATAACGACAACAATCAAATATTTGCTATGCGCGAGAGTAAACAATTCTAGATCAATTGCATGTCGACTTAAGTAAGGTTCAAGAGAAAGATAGTCACTAAATGAGTCATATATCTGATAAATTCATGACGCTAGATTAGTTAACATTTAAATTCAAGGTGCAAAATAATAATGATGAAGCAATCACACGCCCACTTAAATTAAGGCGCGCAAGTACATTTTGTTACTAAACTAATCATGCATCACCATTATTGTAAGTCATGCGGGTAATCAAGCTAAATAATTTTACATCCATCGTTAATCCAATGCGCAAGAAATCCAATAGTTTAATCACAACATAATCCATGGCACAAGGTAAATTTATAACTCAACCATTCATCAATTATTAATTATTCATTTCACCAGAGAAAACTATCGATTTATCTCATGGCGCAACCAAGCTATCTACTCAACCAATCATACATCAATTTAAGGGAAGCAATAGTAAATTATACACATATCGTTATACATCAACGTTGTTCATAATGCAAAATTCATTAACATTTATATCGTGGCGCACAAATGATTTTTTTACTTAAGTAATCACCCCTCTACATTTCAAGGTGTGCAAGCAATCTAATTGTTAAATTGATCACACATCAACATTAATCAAGGCACTCATGTAATCAAATCACATCCAAATATTCAATACATCTCCTTTAATACATGGCACAAAATAAGTTTCAATTCCAATTCATGCACAAAGTAGTCATGTTTTTCAATGAGGCTTACAATTTACATTGTAAAGTCCCCAACTTAGGTGCTATTAATCTATAGTAGTCCTTCAAAAATTTAACTCATACTCAAGTAAATTCGATACATCACCTATAATGCATGCACAAATAGAATTCTTTCATTCATTTATAGACTGACCCCAAAATAAATCAAGCATTTAGTAGAGCCTTTTATTGATAGGTCATAGATATCTAAAGTGCTCATTAAAATTAACATTGATATATAAAATGACACTTAACAACAAATATTAAACTTGAAGACTTCTAGACATCATAAGGAAAATGATACATATAAAACTATGTGATCGCATTGACAAAATATATCTACCTTTGAATATTACTAAGTAAAATCAAATGAAACTAAAGGACACTCCAAAGTGCAGGGCATCTTCTAATGCCAAAAAGGTGTAGGAATAAGAAAAAGGCAGGGACTTACTAACTCAGAGACATGAAGGAAAAAGAAAAGTTGGTAAAATTCCCCAACAACACAGATATAATGAGGAAAGTTATGGGAATAATAGTGAGAAACATGCAGAGATAAAGAAGGTAAAAAATCACGATGGTTCCCCCACAAGCTAGCACATTTTACACAAAAGAACGTAGAGATGAAGCTGGTAGAAAGGCATGATGGTTTCCCCCACAGTCTAAGCACGTTTTTACACCAAAAATGCATAGGTAAGGATGGTAAAACATCTTGCTAGTTTCCCCCATAGTTTGAGCATGTTTTTACCCCAAAAATGCAGAGGTAAGAAGGGTAAAAACTATTGCTAGTTTCCCCCATAGTCTGAGCACGTTTTTACACAAAAAACGTAAAGGTAAGGAGGGAAAAAAATCTTGCTAGTTTCCCCCACAGTCTAAGCACGTTTTTACACCAAAAATGAAAAGGTAAGGAGGGTAAAAACTCTTGCTAGTTTCCCCCACAGTCTGAGCACATTTTTACACAAAAAACGTAGAGGTAAGGAGGGTAAAAACTCTTTCTAGTTTCCCCCACAGTCTGAGCACGTTTTTACACCAAAAACGCAGAGGTAAGGAGGGTAAAAAATCTTGCTAGTTTCCCCCATAGTCTAGGCACGTTTTATACCAAAAACACAGAGGTAAGGAGGGGAAAAACTCTTGCTAGTTTCCCCCACTGTCTAAGCACGTTTTTACACAAAAAACACAGAGGTAAGGAGGGTAAAAACTCTTGCTAGTTTTTCCCATAGTCTGAGCACGTTTTTATACCAAAAACACAGAGAATCATGCCCGATAAATTGCTGGGTGGGTAACACGATTTTTCTGAGGAATAAAATGAAAATATGGCTAAGAAATAAGGAGGAATTTTCACTGTACGAGCAAAGGAATTGCTGGGAAAATAAAAAAAATGAATTGCAGAAAGTAAAAATATGAAAATCCAAGAGCAATGAAGGGAATAAACACCCAGGAGAGAATTCCTTACTGGGCAGAGAATTTATCCTACACTTATTATCCATGCATAGGAAAGTAGGGCATTTGAATCTAAATCTTTAACACCAAAGTGAAAGACAGTCGATTCGGCTCCTAGACAACTACTTAGTCACATACTAATAACTTAAAGGATAAAGGAACATAAGACAAAAACACATTTTTTTTGTATTAAAAACAATAAAATATAGAGTAAAATAAAATAATGGCCCGAGAACCAAGACGCAACCTTCCTCGGTAATAATACAAACACAATAATAATCCTAACCAACACAGGAAACTAAAAAGAAATGTAGTAATAAAACAAAGCTCAGAAACAAAAATTTAGTGACCCTTTCACAATTTCACACAACGCACTATCACCCAGATATAAATTCATATACATAACTAATCGAGTCTTTTTGTTTTATTAGCATCTACGCAAACGAGATTTCGACAATAAAGAAATGCATGAAGAAGAAATTAAGCTATTATTCAATACAATTATGAACAAGTGTACTGTAGCAAAATGCAAAGAATCGGAAGTGACTGTCCCGCGCTCGCGCTTCGTCCAACTCCGACTTGCCGACCAATGGGACCTCATTGGTACCTCCCAACCAATGCTAGAGGTACACTTCTTCCCCCTGAGCCCCTTGAGCTGCAAAGGGGCCACACACACAATACCAGAGAATGCTAGCACCCAACTCACCTCGCAAGGTCGAGCTACCACTCATTACCCGAGCTGGGTATCCCAACTCCCACAAGAGAAAGTTCATTCAAGATGAAATTTCAGCAGCACAACGTTACACAAACCAGATGTGATCCCTACTCCTCCTCCGCCATCCCTTTTATAGAGTTTCTTAGTCATTAGTTTCCCAAACCATCATTATATTCCTTTTTCATTTATTTAATAAGGAAAAACCTCTCCCATACACATGTCGCCCAATCCTCTAGTTGCACCGAAAAATCAATTTATTAATTAATTAAATATTCCTATTTCCCTCACCCACCTAAAAGTGTTCCTAAAAATGCTCGTTGATGTCCCATTATTTTCTTACAATTCTTAAATGACTTACGCCTTAATTAATTCCTACTTGAGTTCATAAATAGAAAGTTCCAAAGGCTAGATTCCTTACTAAGTTAGACATTCCCCTTTTTCTTTAAGTTTCCCCTTTTTATAACTAAATTTAGAATTAGCAGGTTTAGAAAAAAACAACCAAATACCCCTTTTATTAATTAAACCTCTATTAAAATTTCCACTTTAATTATTAATGCTTGAATTTTCTAATTAGTTATAAACATAACCTTTAGTGAAATGAAATTTTATAAAAAGAACCTTAGTGAATTGAAATTTTATAAAAAGAACCTTAGTGAATTGAAATTTTATAAAAAGAACCTTAGTGAATTAAATTTTTATAAAAAGAACCTTAGTGAATTAAAATTTCCACTTTAATTCGATTATATGTCTAACTATTTTTTTCTATTCTAAGGTTCTACTCAGACCTAGGGTTTCAATTCACTAGGCTTGGTGACATTTCTTAAGGGAAATATTAGTTATTAAACTTTACTTATGACATCATTCATTTTAAGGCCGACCAGGTCCTAAGGAGGCATAGTTTTCTAGGCACTAGGTTTATTTACTTACCAGTTAAAATCACGACATGCCCTTCATGATGGACTACATGCTCCAAGGGTGCCACTTGCCTCTTTCCATTTTCTTTGCGCGACGTGCCCTTCAAGATGCACTACGTGATCCAAGAGTGCCACTCGCCTCTTTCTGTTTTCTTTGCGTGATGTTCCCTTCAAGACCCACTACATGCTCCAAGGGTGCCACTCACCTCTTGACTGAATTTGGTAGACGTCAAACCCCTGGAGTCAATACTCCGTCAGGTGATCTTGTGGGAGACTAAGGGCCTCTACGGAATAAGGAACCTGCCTTATTACACGCCCCTTAGAATCATCGTGAGTGACTGCCATAGTCTGCCCTCATGACATCGTGGGTCTTCTCGAACTAGGTAATCGTTAACCTACAGTTCGAGCCACAACAGGAGTGCTAGTAGGCTGTGGCAGGGCTGTTGCCACACCTCTCCCTCAATGTCCCTAGTTGTTGTGCGTGACCCCTTTACTCCAATTGTGAGTCTGGTCGACAAGCTATCGTTAGCCTGCATCCATCAACGATTCACATCAGCAAAAATAATCAACATCATAATATCTAATCATATGTACATATGTCACATCAACAACATTTTAAACCCTAACAGTTCACTCCTTGACTCGATCTGGAGTCCAAGGGGTTTCATTGATGCTCAACATCCTCAATGTCCAAAGTCCTTCACACTCAGGAGAACCCAGTCAATAATACCTATCTATGTAAATACAACAAAATAATAATCATCAAATCCACAACATCTCATAATCATAATCAAAACAACCAATAGTATAATGATCCATATCACTTGCATGCAAGAGTCCTCAAAGAATAAGTCCGCTTAGTGTGCGCAAGAGAGGGATGTTACAATTCAGTAAGAATATCAAAAATCAAATGGATACAAAATTGAACTTGAAATTATTCCTATTTCATACATATCTGTATCATCATGTTTCCATTCCTGTAACAATGCTGGCATGATTTTAACAAGCATGTTGATCTCTTGTATCCTAGAAATCCATCTGATTTGATGAATTTGATGTACTTGTAGCTTGTCAATTTGAAATAAGTCTAAAAAACTCTTAAATTCTCCATGCCTCTTTTTAGATTTTCCTAGTTGTGAATATACTTTATTGGCTATCTTATCGATACAATTAAACTTAGGAAAACAATTTGAAGCAACTATTATAGCTAAGGCCTCACAATGTGATACACAATGAATACATAACATATGAGGCAATTCATAATGTAACTTAGCAACCAAAACTTCATGAATACCTCTCATAGATGAATCTCTATCAGACCTAAATCCCGCCATTTGATGTTTTGATAACTTCATCTTAGATAATAACCTTGATAGTTCTTCATACATGGATTGTGCAGTGTTATCTTTGATTTTCAGAAGTTGAATACATTTTTTCATTCTTGACCCTCTTCCTCCATCCATTAGATATGCAATATATACAATCAAGAGTTGCTCCATTGTTTTATATGTGCCTTCATCAACCTAAATGGAATAAAAAGGGCTAGAACAAATTTGTGCCTTTAAATATTCCCAATAAACCTCTTTTGTTGCAAGTAAATTTTTTTTACCAGATACAATATTAGTATATGAATAATATTCATTAGTTGATGAGATACTAGGAGTTCCCTTATACCTATGCAAGTCACATAAGTCTTTGTACATTTCTAAAGGTAATTTTTTTATGGATACAAAATACATAGTTTTCGTAACATTAACTATTCTATTTTTTTCAACATCCAACATAAGTTCAATATGCCTTGGGATGGGTAAACATGGTTTCCTCAATTCATAGTCCAATAGTTGAATTAATGATTTATCAACCTCAGATAATGCATGAAAATTTAATCCACTTAATTGGATTGTACTGCTACCTTCCCTTGCAAATGATGCATCTCCTTTGAATTTAACACACCATAAACACTTGATGTGCTCTTCACTATTTGGACCTATTATCGAATAATCCAATTTGTTCCTTAACTTCCATGCATGCTTGAATGATATTTTGAGAGCTACTCCTTTGCCTTTATTTTGTGGAGGACCTTATTCTTCTCCAAAATTTGCATCATGTGGTCTCAAGTTAAATGCATCATCAAGCATTGTTTGTCTTCCATGCTCTTTAGGTCGACCAATTTGAGACATTGTTTTTCTATAAATTATCTCATTTTACATGGGGGAAAATTTATTTATGACCCCCCATATAAACCCATCATTTTTTTTTAAATGGGGAATGCAATTGGGAAAAACAAAGTCTTTGAACATCTACAATTTCTTTACAAGTCTAGAACATGAAACCATTTTTCACAAAAATACTAAAATAAATATTAAAAGGTTTCTTGTTTTCACATAACTATTCAAAGAAATGAAATACCAAGAAACACAAACATGCAAGGAAAAATGTTAAAAAAAAACTTTATTCTATCTTCGTATCTTTATAACTAGAAAACATAGCCATTTGTTTGTTGTGAGAGCAAAAGTTCCACCTAAAGTATGCATTTCATTGCTTGTATACATGTAATACCATAAATAAACAATTCAACTATTAATATCTACTAAATTTAATCCAATTATAAATTTCTCCTAAATTTTCTCTACCTTTGACATATCTCTTCCAACAAGTTCATTAAGAAAAGGAAAAACCCTCAAAATTGTTTCCATCTACTGAGCATATGTAAACATAATCACGATTCATCATGTTTAGAGAAATCAATAATCATTATTATAACAATCAATCAATAGATTACACATAAAATGAATACTCAACATTAAAATTATAAACATTTCACATTTGTTATACTAACAATGATAACCAAGTGTTGCCAAAATCTAGAAATGTAAATCCCATAACATTATCCCCATTGTGATAATTAACTATATATAAATTAATGATACTATAAGGTAGGGTGAAATATCATCCTCATAGTGAAATGTCTATTGTGAAATATAAATCCACACGATTTAAGAAAATATTGTAATGCTACAAATATGTGAAAAATGAAATATTCATTTCAAGTGGCTAGTGAGAGACTAAGAGTAAACAATAATGATTTGCAGTGTTGAAGGAGATTGATACATCCATTTCATAATGAACTATATCTTTCCCAGAGTTTCCTCTCTATTTCCCAAATCCCCCCACCTGCTAACGTAGGAAAAATTCCCTTTATCAACAACATGGGTTACCCCCAATAATAAGTCCCAATTATACCTCTCACTGATTGGAATAGGGAACCCATCCAGATTTTATCTTGGTATCCATTTCTTGTTTGGGGTTTATTGATTACGTCTCGATCCACCAATGAAGGTTTCTAATCTAAATAATGAGATGCAACTAATCTAAAATGCATGCGTCCGGATGGAAAAGGTAACCAAAAAGAAAACATAGAGCCAGACGTGCTCCTATCGATGGCCCGCAAAATAGTTCACATAGATTAGAGACAAGAATACAAATAAATAAATGAAAACACATAATAGTCTAGCATTTAAACAATTATTTACAGTCCTATGTCTATGAATTTAGAAAAAGATTCCCTGAAGAACCAAAATAAGAATGCAACAAACATACATGAGAATAGTATACAATATGAAGTACATTCTTACACAACCCAAGCGCTAAGTAAAACACAGCAGAATATTCCACACATGTGCAACACAAGCATCAAAGTTCTCCAAAAATAGCTTGGCCGAACATGCTTATCCTCGTTAAAAGTTTCAGTAATAGTACATGAAATCTCAAAGAGCCAAAACTCCTACTTAGAATGCAATCCATTCATTTATTGAGATTCGCCTTGACTCTTGGCCTTCCTCCTTCCTGAATCTTGACCTTCCCTTTACAAAATTTTGTCCTTATCCTCTAACACATGATGAGGCAATAATGATAGTAGAAATTTTCATGATTTAATATATCATACATTATATGCATTATCATGGATTTTGGCCCTAGTTCGCCTCATACAATGTGATGAATAATCTGAACATTGGGGGTCTCCCCTTCCTCTATGCTTGGGGGGCTTGCATACCACGAGGATTGTACTTCGTCTTCTATCATTTGGGCTTGATTCTCTTTTGTAGATGGCTGCTCTTATGCTGGTGTATCATCCTTTGTTGTAGATCACATTTGTAAAGATTTCATCGTGTCTTTGTAGTATACTAATTTACACACTATGTATTCCTATTTCTGAATGTGATCTTCGTCCAGATGATACATGAGTGTCATTCAACATCAAATACATGAGTTTCCCATACATAACATTTCAAAGTATAAATTAAAATATATTTAACCATGTATAAATTGAACGACAATTGATTGATAAGTTTAGATATACTTCCCTAATTTTTATATCTGGTTCTTTAGATGGTTGTTTCATGGACACCCCCCATTGCAATGCTATGTTATTGAATTTTGGGCCGATGACAATATGTTAGTATGAAAAATATAAAATATATGATGAATGGTGAGGGATAACCTAAAACTTATAACTGAGAAGTTGTAGATATTCGTGAGACCTTTCCAATGGTATAATGAATGCATAAAACATGTATCATAATCAAACATTATGGAAAAAATATGAAATGTAGTTTTACAAGACCCGTCATTGTATCGGAGGTTGTAAGTTATTTTTCTGTTGGTGTATCAACACTGGAAGAAGGATTAAATACGATATTTCAAAATCAAAATAAATATTGAGCTCCGGTATGTCGGCGTAAAAAGGAAGATTGAGCTCCAACATATCGACACTAGAATAAATATTGAGCTCTGACGTCTAAATGAAGGCAAATATATTAATTTAAAAGTCTAAGTGTTGGACCCCTTTGTCGCATGAAAAAGATGAGATGATCCCGCCAACACTGGGAATATCGGTGGGAAATGGGTGATCTCCCCCGCTGTATTGGCGAGAAATATATTTCTTCCACCGACACTGGGCATATTGATGGTTCAAAGGGATGATGAATTCCCTAAGGATTGAGCTCTAATATAAAAAATTGAAACACATGTTGAACGGTGAGGAATATATTGAAACATATTTCTAGGAATTTTTAGATCTCAATGAGACCTTTCCAATGGTATAAAGAGAACACGAAACGGGTTCCAGAGTCAAAAGTTATGGCCAAAATACGAAATGCAATTTTACAAGACCCACGAGTGTATCAACGTTAGAAACAAGATTGCCTCCACTGTATTGGAAAAATAAATAATATTGCCTGCGATGTATTGGTAAAAGAAACATGATTTCCTCCAGTGAAGGAATATAATTGAAAATTTTCTAAGTGTCTTTTTTAATGGCAAGAAACGATAAGACCCTGAGTTCAAATGTCCATAACTTTCTCATACAATGTCCAATTGAGGCGTCATTTTTTGCAATGCAGATAACATAGGGAGAGGCTTCTAGTTGTAAGTTTTAAACCTGTGAAGTAAATCAATGCATACATATTCTTAATAAAAATAGAAATAAATTAATGATTCATACACATAGTACACAAAGATTTACGCTGGAAACCCTTAACCGGGAGAAAACTATCCTTCCTTGGTTCCGCACCTCTCAACTCTTCATTGTTTTTATTTCACCATTTGCAATATAATATATACAAAATATTTGAGGTATTCTATAGCTACAAAACCCTAATCCATTAATCTAGGATTAATTTAGAAAACTGTTAAAAATAGCAACAAATGATAAAATAGAAAAAACCAGCCAAAAAAAAAGTTATGGGGCGCTACCCCGAACCCTGTCAGCTCCAAACTATTTCCCCGAGCCAAACTCTCCACATAACTAGGGGTGAGAAATCATTCTTCCCCTAGGAAACCCCTAGGAAAGTTTCGAACACACATGACATAAGGAACTAAGGGGGAAGGGATCTTCAGACACAGTCGTCAAATCTGACACCCCCCCCCCACCCACACACACACACATGCAAAGAATATAAAACCTACCCAACATTGTCCCTCTTCAGAATTTATCAGATAATCCATAGTGTTGGTGATTGTTTGTCGATGTTTCAGATCCATCTTCAGGACGTAAATCCAAGAATAAAAGTTGAGGAGAGAAACAATAAATATCATCTTGTTTGGAGGGAAAAAGATAAGAAGTTGACTTAAACCCTAAAATTAGTTTAATAATTTTTGGAATTATTAAGTTTTTTTTAGATGGAGAAAGCTAAGAAGTCGTCTTAAACCTTAAAATTATTTATTTAATAAAATAAAGCAGTTTTAGTATTAATAAAGACCTAAGATTATTAATAAAAATTACTAAAAAATTGGTTATATTAATAAAGTAATAAATTTAAGTTAGTATTATAATCCAAGGGTTATTAATAATGGTATATAAACCCTAGAATCACTAAGTTTAGTGCTAAAAAAGGCCTAGTATTATTAATAATCTTATTGGGAGTAGTATTGTTAATGAATTAAAGTTGGTATTTATTAGTATTAGAGTTATGAGTGTTGGCAATGAATATTTAAACATTTCTTTTTAATGCTAGTGATAAGGTCTTAGTCTAACTGGAATTCTTAAGTTTATTAGTAATGTGAAGGTTACGTTTTAAGCTATGATATTATTAGCATTGTCCCTCTTGTTGTTTTCTTTGCATATACGGGGTCAAAGGATTACATAGTCAACAATCCAGGGCAACAATTCCCATTGTTTCTCTACACCTAGAGAACTTCTCGATGCTAACATACTTTGTCAATGAATTTGCAACATTCTTCAAAGTGTCAACCTTCTCTAGAAGCGCCTTCTTGTCTTCAACAATGTCTCTCAAAAAGTGATACTGAACATCAATATGCTTTGTCTTTGAATGATAAGATGGGTTCTTTTCCAAGAATATTGCACTCTGATTGTCGTAATCTAACCTTACTTCTTGTTGTACCAACCCAATACTTAACCACAATCTCTATAACCATACTGCTTCCTTGCATGCATGAGTGGTTGCCATGTATTCAACTTATATAGCTAAGAGTGCCACTACAACCTGTATTTTTCTCATCCAACTGATTGCTCCTCTAAATAGGTTAAACACATACCCACTTGTATATCTTCTACGATCCATATCTCCAACCCAATCTGCATCAACAAACCCATGTATGTCCAACACTCTGTCCAATCCTAGTCTTCCTTGGTAGCATAATCCATAGCTAGAAGTTCCATGTAAATACTTGAAAAGCCTCTTTACTATTGTCCAATGCTCCTTCCTTGTTTTTGACATATACCTGCTCAAAAATCCCACTGCATGTGCAATGTATGATCTAGTAAAAACCATTGCATACATCAAACTGCCAACCACACTGCCATATGAAACATGGGACGTGTCCTCTTACTCTTCATGTGTCTTGGGACATTGATTTGCATATAACTTTACACCTATAGGAGTAGGAACCTTGACCGGTTTAGTTTCCTACATATTAAACCTATGCAATATCATCTCAACATATTTTCTGTGATTCAACTAGAGTTTCCTATTTGCATGATCTCTTTTAAACTCGATCCCCATAATTAAGTTAGCAACACCGAAATCCTTCATGTCAAATTTGGAGGATAGATGATATTTCGCCTCCTTGATAACATCCATGTTATTTCCTACCAGCAACATGTCATCGACATACAACACTACATAAATGAATTGATTACCAACTTGCTTGGAATATACACAATGATCAACCTTGCTTCTCACAAATCCCACTCCAAGGATGTATGTGTCAAACTTTTGGTACCACATCCTAGGTGATTGCTTCAGACCATATAATGACTTCTTTAGCTTACAAACTAGATCTTTCTTTCCCTTCACTACAAAACCTTCTCGCTGCTTCATGTATATTTATTCTTCTGGATCCCCATGTAGGAATGTCGTCTCCACATCCATATATTCTACTTCAAAATCAAAAGCAACAACAACAGATAAAAAAAATACAATAGAAGTTAACTATGCAACAAGAGAAATTTTTTCACCAAAGTCAGTTCCCTCTATCTGGGAATAACCTTTTTCTACTAACCGAGCTTTGTATTTCTCCACTTTTCCTTATGCATTCAACTTGTTCTTAAACACCCATTTACTGCCAATGGAATTTCTTCCACTTGGAAACTCAACTAGATCCCATGCCTCATTCTTATCCAAGGAATCCATCTCTTCAACCATGGCCTTCTTCCAGAGTTTACTATCCTCTGAATTCATTGCTTCCCTAATAGTTCTAGGATCATCATCAATAATAGATAAAGCAAAATTAACACAAAAATCATGTGGAATATACCTTTATGGTTTCCTTCTTTCCCTCATTGATCTTCTCAATACTAGAGTATGCGGTTCTTCTTCTTCATATTCATCTTCTTCCGTTGATTCAAATTTTGCATCATCCAACTCAAATTCTATTTTCTCAGGTTCTTCTTGCCTTGGTAGAAATTCCTATTTGGCAACATCTTTAACCTCTCTAAAAAAACACCTCGACTATAAATAATCTTCTTAGTTTATTGGTTCCAAAGCTTATAACCTTTCATACTATCTTTATAACCAATACATATACACTTTTCAACTTCATTATCTATCTTGATCCTTTTTTCCTTTGGAACATGTACATAAGCATCAAAACCAAACACTATGAGATGTTCAAGAGAGGGTTTCTTACCAATCCATAATTCATGCAGATTTTTGTCTACCAATGTTGTTGGGTGTGATATATTTACTAGGTAACATGCAATACCCACTGCCTCTGCCCAAAGTTCCTATCCTAACCTGACACCACTGAGCATACTCCTTACTTTTTCCATCAACGTTCTATTCACCTTTCTACAACCCCATTCTATTGAGGTGTGTATGGAGTAGTCTTCTTCCTTAATATACCGCACTTCTTACAGAACTCTTCAAATTCATTCCCACATAATTCTCCACCATTATGTGTCATCAACAACTTTATTTTCTTCTCTTCCTGATTTTCTACCAGAGCCTTAAACTCTTTTAATTTATCAAATGTCTCAGATTTCTTCCTAAGAAAATAAATCCACGTGTTCCTTGAGAAATTATCTATGAATGAAACATAATACACAGATTTACCTAGTGATGGAACATTCGCATGTCCAAACACATCACTGTGTATCAACTCTAAGATCCCCTTTGCTCTTGTAGCACCAGATGGGAATCTTACTCAATTTTGTTACCATATATGCAGTGTTCACATAAATCAGAATCTAGGGTGCAATTAGACATACCTTGAACCATACCTTTACTGTGTAGTGTTAGAATGCCCTTTTCTCCAATATCTCTGAGTCTTTGATGCCATAACATGGTATTCTTTCTAGGGACATTATGGATCTTGTCTTCTTTATTTCTCTGCTCAGGGACAACACAACTATTACAGCCACCAATATAAGTGCTTCCCAACAACTTGTATAGAGTTCCACATCGAACTCCCCTCATCAACACCATTTCTCCTTTGACCATCTTGCAAGTGCCCTTTCCCAATAAGGTATCCACATCTGCATCATCCAACTTACTTACATATATTAGGCTCCTGGCTAGATCTAGAATGTGAAAAACTCTAAGGAAAGTTCTAATCCTTGCATATTTCAACAACAACTTAAACCTTCCACGTCCCATGATTTTGGCTATCAAGTCATATCCTAAGAAGACATCACCACCATCATACTTTTCATATTCACTGAACAACTCCCCGTGAGGATTCATATGAAATGATGCACCCGATTTGATCAACCATACATCATGATTTGCATGTGTACTTGTAGATGTCATGTAAACATCACCTCCTTCTTCTGTGGAGGTTTTCTCCTTTGTGGAAGAGGAATTATCAGATCCCTTTGCTTTATCAACTTTCTTAGACTTGCAATCTTTCTTATAATTCCCAACTTTACCACATTTCCAACATTTCCTCAAAGATATTCCTGGGGATTTAGATCTACCTTTATATTTAGATCTCCCCTCGGAGGACTTATTTGTATTCCTATCTTGGGGATGAAATCTTACAAATAATGCATTTGTACTATGACTATCCATGTTTGTTTGCCTCATATCTTCCAATAACAGGGATGAAACTACATCCTCATACTTCAATGCAAATTTTGTGGTACTGTCGATTGCTACAACCAGATTATTCCAAGAGTATGGAAAAGAACATAACAAATTAATACACTTATCTTCTTCTGCAAGTGTAATATTAACAGATCCAAGTTGACTTACCAGAGTATTAAAGGCATTTAGATGCTCTGTCACAAAATCTCCATCTTCCATCCTAAGATGATACAACTTCTTTCGAAGAAACAACTTGTTTACTAGGGACTTTGAATGATACAAATTCCCAAAATTTTCCGATAGTCCCTTGGATGTATATTCTCCTCACACATTAAATAACATTGAATCAACCAAGTAGAGATGAATCATACTCCTTGTTCTTCTATCCATGTTCTCCCAATATTCTTTTGACATACTAGTAGATTGAGTACTAGTAGTTTGTGTACCGATAGTTTGTGTACTAGTAGTTTGTGAACCAGTAGGTTGTGTACCAATAGGTTGTGTACCGGTAGTTTGGAGCACTTGCCACTGAGTATGCATCAAGAGTACCAATTCTTCTTTGAGATGCAATTTAGAGCCAACCTATGTTCTACAGATGCTGCAATTAACCCACTTATCAATAAATGACACTTTCATGGTCAAGGTTAGTCATAAAATCAAAAGACACAAAATATACATGATGGTATGGTATGTCTAATAAAAACTTCTAGCAACACACACAAACTCACCAAGATTATTATAATATTGAATCGTGACTGCAACATGACGTAAATTAAAATCAACAGACAATCAAAAGAACCTGTTTAATGGGTGCAACAAAAAGGATCCGAGTTGGAGGAAAATAAGAGATGCCTCAAGATGTGAGTGTATTGTCGATACACTGTGTATCGGTGAAGATAGGAGAATCTTGCTGATACATTGTGTATTGGCGAAGATAGAATAATCTCGCTAATACACTGTGTATCAACAAAGATAGAAGAATATTTCTGATACACTATGTATTGGCGAGAAATAGATATCCTAAGCCGATACATGTTGGAGATTAGAAGCAAATGGAATGCAAGTGTATCGACATTCATGGGAATATTATCGCCGATGTATTGATGATTGAGAGAGGATTTTCACTGGCTATATCGATGTTCATGAGGGGATGTATGTTGTTGTATTAGCGCTTGATGTTTGATCTGGGGTCGATACACAATGGCTATCTGAAAATTTTCTAAGTTCTAGCTTGATCTGTGTATCGATGTGGGAAGTGGCAACTTCATCGATGTGTATCGACATTAAATGATTGGTCGGGTGCTGATGTGTAACAAGTTTACACATATTTTCTAAGTGTTGGTTTGGCCTATGTATCAGTTCTCAAGGAATGATTGACGTTGGTATATCGACTCTCAAAGAATTATCACCACCGATACACTAGAATATGAAAAAAAATATCTAAGTGTTGGTTCTTCTTTGTATCAGTGGGAGAAAAGAGAATGTTTCCGATATAGACTATATCAACGGGGGAAATATGATTCTCACCAATACAGGCTATATCAACAGGGAAAATAGGATTCCCACCGACACACTATGTATTGGCGAATAAAGAGGGAACTCAATGATACTCTGTGTATTGGCGAGCCATAATGATCTTAAGAAAATGTTGAAAATGGTAAAGTCCAAAGAGCAAGAAGAGAGTCTTGAGATTTATCATTTAACTAGGATAGGTGTCCCTTATTAAGGGTGTCATGGGACCAACTCTCCAAGGATAGTAGCTGGAATAAAGGCTATAAAAGGAGTGGTTATAAATGACCTGATTAGATCCAAAAAATGACAAACTGCAATCTCTTTCTCTAGCAGCCACAACTCTCGTGCATGCACAATTTTGTCGAAGCATTGACGAACATCTCCATGCACTAGCCTTTTAATTCCCACGAGATAGTCTAAAAGGTTTTCCAGTAGAAAAATTTGAATAGGGGGACCCAATTTCTTCTCTTAGAGTAATGGTGAATAGAAGAAATTAGGGAGGGTGTTGTGCCAGCACAACAATTGGCGACACACTAGGCGAAGAAAAATCTCTGCCAATCTTTCCTAACTTATGAGAAAAATGCAGAGGGTCATATAATTATTATTAAGATAAAAAATTATAGAATAAATGTGCAGCTAGTACCTGAAAGGTTTCATTTTGGTGGGTTCACTGGTGATTCTTGCATGCTAGCTGGTAGATCTTGTCTATTGTAAAGAGAGGATAAATGATGATGAGATTTATTTCCTTAAATTGCGTCGACGATTCAGGTTGGTATCTCTATCATGAGGCCGATATTGGTTTGGGATATAAAAATATTATCACCAGGTGTGTGTATATTATCCCTCATGTGTTGCTCCACTGCCCATGAGTGTCTATAGTCCCGATGGAGTCACCATGAAATTATAGACCTTTCTCTACTACTAGCGAGAGTCCATAGCCCCGACATAGATATATGCATGTCCCCTAGTATGATCAAGATTTCTTTCTGATTCCCTCCTGATTTATTTAGTGTATGCTTAGCATCCGATGGATGGGGAAAGTGGTGGACTTATTTTATCCTGATAGGGGATGACTGTGAGCTATTGATATTTACTTTGTATATTTGCTGCACTTGGCTAAATAAAGTTATCCCTTTTGATTTTTTATCCTTTAGACTTTGACACTTCACCTTTCACACAAGAAGTTGCTTAATGTGTGGATGGTTCCCCTGTTACATATGATCTACTCGCTAGCCAACATGCAAGAATAGCCATTGATTAACCACCATGTTAATTCATGGTCTGATTTTTGTCACAATATTCCAAAATAGTTTTGATTCATATTCAACAAAGACCCCTAGTTCATCTCATGAGCTAGGAAAGAGATGAAAGTTGATTCGATCCTATTTCCAGTGCAAAGGTGCCACCTGTATGAGACAAACAAAAGTGAGATATATGTATTTCATCAAATATAATCAGGAATCATAAGACAAACATAAGTTAGAGAATGAATAGTCTCCAAGGGAAATGATGACGAGGATTGAGAGAGAGCAGTCGTGTTCAAAATTAGAAGATGAACTTAGCCCAAAAATTGCTACAACTGAATAATGAAACCTTGGATAAATGATGATTAAAGATATGAAATCAACAAGGAGGAGTATACTGAAAATATTAGTCAATAATGTTAGTGCTTCCAACAACTTTAATAATGTTCATGCAAACTAACACAACAAGTAGTTTTTCATCCTCTTGAAAAGACTAATCCCTGTGAAATCCTATGATCATATCATTTCATTTAGATGGGATTCAATGCTAGCGTTGGTTGAGAATTGAATCTCACATTTGATTTTCTAAATACCATAGGATCATATTTTCATACTTGTGCTCCAGGAAATAACGATTGGAAAGAGTTTCCTTTGTTACCTGTCAAATTTCTTTGCTCTAGCCTTGTAATATCTCGGGTTTTTAAAATCTGTGCTCATACTCTAGATTTATTCAAGTTCTAAAACTCGTTCTACATTGTAACATGCTCAGCTCACCCATTTCCAAACTAGGCATACAACACCAAATACGCACTTGTACCTATATGGAAAAACCATTCAAGACATGAGGTTGGTTTCATCCCAAAATTCTCAGAATTGAAAGGGCTTAAGAAAATCTTGTGCAAAAAATAAAAGAAAACATAATTCCAAGCACAGGTTCATGAATAAAATCTCCAGGTGATGTGTCTCATGATCATGTGAATTTTCAAATTTTTTCTTGTTTCATGTCCTCTTCTTCAGGTGAATAAAATTTTCAATGATAGGGCTGCACACAATCAACAAACAAATATCACCAATTAAAACTAGTGACCAATGATGTGAATTTATTTATAATCCATTTTCAAATAGATATTTTTAACTAGTTAGAAAATATGACTAAAATCAATGTTGAATAATATAATTTTCTCCTAGAAAAATAGGTTCACAGAGATCTCATAACATAAACCAGAACTAGAGCCTGATTCTAGGCTGGCATGGGAGACTAAACCAAAAATATAATGCTTTGAATAAATGAGGAAGCCTACCTGTTAGGATGCATCAAATAAAATCTCGCATCTTACCAGTTTTCTGTTGCCAAGATCTCAATAGAAAGGTGGAGTCAACTTAGCTTGAATATTCCCCTATTGAGTAAAAGTTCCCTTTTGGGTAGCAAATGACTATGGCTATGATGATCACTAGATCTACCCTCGAAGCAGTTCATTTTGAAAACCATTTCTTGTTGGTCATCATCCTATAGGTTAGATATCATTGTTCTTGATTTATAATTCTCTTTCTCGACTGAAAATTGATGCAGGAGCATCACAAGCAAGCACAAGTGGAGGACAGCTGGATATGCATCAGAGCGCATTTTGAAGATGTTTTGAATTCAAAAGATAAAACATTAATGTAATATATGAGAGGATGTAATTTCCCTTAATTTTTTTGGGGATTGTAACATAGATCTTGAGCGTTTTCTCTCATCTTTCGGTTGGAGGCATTTAATGTAATAAATGTAAAGTAGTTGTAGTCTTTAATTCAATTAGATAGCTTAGATTTATAGGAGGGAGAACTCGAGAAAGCTCCCTCGTATGTATTGTATTGTATTATTATTCTCATTGTAAAAAAGAAGTAAGAGTAGAAGTTGTACAACAAGATAGCATAGGAGAGCAGAGAAGAACAAAGATTGTAGAAATTGTATAAGCAAATAATTGTTTCTATTGAGACCATGTATAAAATCACTTGAATTAATACAAGAAGGCTTTAATCCAATTTCATGGTGTTGTCATGGTTACTGTTTGCATCTATTGAATGGTATGTTTACAGTTTGCTTATATACTCTGTTATGCATTTGTTTCAATGCTGTTTATGTGTAGGATTTCATGTTTAATGTAAGAATTCCATGAGAGGGAGAGTATGAGTTTCAATCGTTTCTCGTCCTGAGAATTCCTGCAAGGAGTGCATTGATAGGTTATGAGTTTTATCTTAGAAAATCTCAGGAGAGATAGAGTTGTTCTTATACCAACATAGTGCAAGTATAGCACAGAGAGCCATGCAAGGCATGCGCAGGCTGAGGAGAGTCTTAAACTTTTCCCACCCAGTGAGCGGTTGAAGAATTCTATCGCAAGGAGTGCACAGAGTTGGAGTGTTTAGATAATCATATATTATCACAAAACTGCAAGAGGTGCATGCAGGATTCCTTAGAGTCCCAGAGTTTGTAGCAAGAATTAAGCTCAGGAAGGATAGGGTCTTGAAGAAATCTCAAAGGAAGGACAAGGGTCGAAGTCACCTCGCAAAAATCAAACTCAGGAGAGATAGTGGCCGTCAGATAGAGAGGAGCGTGAGCCATTGATTAGGTGCTTCGAAATATTGACATTTCGGGAGTCGGGAGAGTGAAGGAACTGCTACCTAGAAGTTGTGAGTCACGAAATCCCGACACGATCTGGACCGTCGGATCGTGGAATAATTGGGACCATTGATCTTAGGTGAGGAAGTTACAAGTTCGGAGATCAGGAAAAGGGAGTAAGTTTACATCGTAGATTCCTGACACATGAAATCCCAACGCGCTCTAAGGTTGGGCCCCAAGTCGCAACCAAAGGTCATATCAGTGAAAAGGATAAGGGAGGATCTAGGAACTGTTATCCCATTTCGGGGTTTTGGGGATCGGAGGAGTCATTGTGTCTTGTAAAAGAAGTCCCGACATCACGAAATGTGACACACCTTTTGAGGTTAAGTCCATGGTCACATGGTGTGGAGAACTTGCGCCTAGTGCTTGTTTGTGCTGGCGGAGTTCGTAGAAGGACTTGTGGTTATATGTGTGAAGGTTCCAGTAGGGACCAAGGAGCCATTTTGGCTTGAAATTGGAAGATCCAAAGACCGGGAGGTCAAGCAGGACCCTCTCGAGGTAGGGGTGTTGTGGAAGGTGGTATCAGAGCTAACAACTATTGTTTTCTGTAGAGGGAATACATAGGACAATTGTGATTGAATTCTGCGTGGAAATATTGCAACAATGCTGCCAAGAAGATGTCCAGAAAGAACTTTACCTGATCCAGCCATGGAAAGGGAGATGAGAGAACTTCATGCTCTATTAGATGCTATGGAGACAACACAAAGATGAAAACCTAATGCTGGAGATATCAGAGAGGCTGAAAGTGAGAACGAAGAAGGAGACAAAGAAGTAGATGTATCTGAAGATGCTACGGAGGATCGCTTGCTAAAAGCTGTTTCAAGGATGGGTGCCAGAGAAAATTTGGACATCCCAATGTATGAAGGAAACTTGGACATTGAGGAGTTTCTAGACTGGTTTAGAACTCTAGATAAATACTTCGATTATGAAGATATCGAATAAGATAAGAAGGTTAAGCACCCTGTCACTAGAATGAAAGGAAACGCAACACTGTGGTGGGATGAACTATAGGATGACAGGCATTGCAAAGGAAAACAAAGAATCAAAAGATGGGATAATATGGTAGCGAAGATGAAAGAAAAATTCATACCCAGAAATTACCAAATTAATCTGTTCTGAAGAATGCATAATTTGAGACAGAAAGGGATGAGAGTGAAGGAATACACTGAGGAATTTTACAGACTCAACACTAGAGTTGGTCATCGCGAGAGTGATGATGAAAAACTCACCAAATACATGAATGACCTGAGATATGAGATTCAGTATGAGATGAGCATGTTGCCAATCAGGAATGTAGAAGATGCTTATCAGATTTCTTCTAAGGCAGAAGTGAAATTGGCCTGAAAGCAAGGTCAAAGGGGAAGAGGTAGAAGTTAGAGTAGAGGCAAAGATTTTGCCCAAGACAGAGTACAAAAGCCTAAGGATGAAGAAAAGAAATGACATAACCACCCAGAAAGGGGAGGAATCTCACAAGGAGGACAGTATGCCGATAGGAACACTTTTCCTCGAGCAAGAGGAAGAGGAAGAGGCATAGGAGGTGAAATAAAGTGTTTTTCTGTGGAAATATCAAACACAAATATTGGAAATGTCTCTATAGAAAAAGGGATGGAGGAGGAGAAGCTCACATTTCAGAAGCGCAAAGGTGAAATGTTGAGGCAAAAGTTGTAGAAGGTGGAAGATCCTTAATGATGAGGAAAATTCTCTTGAAGCCAGAGAAGGAAGTGGAGAATCCAGTCCAGAGGAACAATTTATTTAGGACTGCTTGCAAGACCAGGATAGGGTATGTAAGGTGATAGTTGACAATGGAATCACAGATAATATAGTATCCACAGAGATGGTGGAAAAGCTGGAATTGGAGACAGTTTCACATCCAAGCCCATATAAAGTCTTGTGGTTGCAAAAAGGACATCAAGTAACAGTCACTAAACAATGTTTATATAAATTTAAGATAGGGGGATACCGAGATGAGATCTTATGCGATGTTATTCCCATGGATGTCTATCATATTTTTTTGGGGAGGTCGTGTAAATATGACATAAATGTTGTTCATGATGGGATAAAGAACACCTATACCTTGGAGAAGAATGGTAGGACGCATATGTTGTTTCCAATTGAAGACAAGAAGGTGAAGGAAGAGATAAGAAATAATATACTTCTCATGAGTGGGAAGGAACTTCTGGATGAAGTCAAGAAATATGAAGAAATGCAGTTTGCTGTGGTGAGAAATTGTAGAGTCATCTTGACCAGTACTTCGATAGATGATCTACCTAAGGAAATTAAGGAACTGTTGGATAATTTCACTGATATAGTGGTGGACGATTTACCTTGTTCATTGCCTCCCATCAGAAGTGTTGGCACAGGGGCAGACCCAGGTTTCAATGCTCAAGAGTGCACCAACAAAGCCCTAAATACCGGCCCTTTCGGCATCGCTTGCGAAGTAGATGAAGTCTCACCCGAGGTAGAGGCAGGGGTCGTTTCAGGACTCATATGTCTGCAACCTTAGCTGGGACATAGATATGTGATTATAATAATTAATAGAGCACTTAGCACCATCAGTTCATCATTATTTAACCAATATCTACTTCACAGATAAAACAAAGCATCGCAACATTCACCCAGATCTAATGTATCTAAGCACTTAGCATAAAGAAATAGATTAGATCTAGTAGATTCGAGCACTAAGCAAGTTCACATAGGTCAGATATAGCATCCAGGGTCATCATAAGCACAAAGCACAAAAAAATCTATCTGTCTATATCAAAGAACTTAGCAACTAAAGACATAAACACATCAGAACATCGCATAGAGAAAAATAACACAGTATTTACGTGGTTCACCCCCACCCTGGGGCTATGTCCACCGACTCTTCTTCCTTATTAGCTTCAATCAGTCATCTACATGCACAGAGCCACAAAAAACCTACTCCTCATAGGACAGGAGATATGCGCGCACCTCGTAAGATCCTCCTTCCCTGAGCTAGGTCTAGCACAAATCCTTTCACAGTCTGTGACAACCACTTGCACTTAGCTCTACAAGTTTCTCACAATATGCACAAAGCATCTACAAACCATGCTTTCACTTAGCACTTAGCTTATCGACCCCCTACTTATGTCACCTACCTACTTATTTATACTTTACAAAATAGGCCTAAACATGGGTAAACCCATGGAGTGACTTCCCATACCCGTTACATAATCCCAAATTCCAAAAAGGACCCAAAAAAGGGGTCAAGAGCTCACGATCTATGGTTCGTCTTGCGCTCCATCTTCGACAGGCTTTCGAAGTCCTAAAATAGGTTAAACTTGACCAAGTATCTCCCAAAAATTGGTCAAGGGCCCACAGGCCCCCAACACTCACCCGTGACTCATCCCAAGTCACTCTGGTCTGATTAGTTATGCTTCGAATGTCTTGAGCTTGGCTCGAGCTGCTGTGCTATGACCTCTTGTTCAAAGAACTCTTGGATGACTGCATCGTTGATAGGTCCCTCTAGATGTTGTTCAGCTGTAGTGACAACTTGTTCTAGCTCTGCTCCTTGGTCTTATACCTCTGTAAACAATTGATAGGCCTTATCTTGTATAGGTTGGAGCCTCTGAGTTACTTCCATAACTCTTCTCTGGATGGTGTGGATCTATTGCTGTGCAGTGCATTGCTCTTGGGAGCACTTCATTCTTTCCACAGTTGACAGGGGCTTCAGTTGCGCTTGTATCTTTTCGTCTTGATACTTCGCCTCTTGGAGCTGTGACTCTAGTGCCTTCAATTATGGATTCAACGTGAGTTGTTCATAGGTTTGGGCACTGTGATCAGTGAGCTTCTTCAATTCCAGGGTAAGATCCTTTACCCTTTCAATTGCACTCCGGGTGGTTTCTTCTCTTTGGTCTCTTACATCTTATGGGGTCTCAGGTACAATGCGTAGCTCCAAATAAGCTGTGCATTGCTGTAGCTGCTGGATGGATTCTGCGAGCTGGTTCACCTACCGTGTAACTTGGTCTTCTGCCTTGATTTCTAAGACTTTTATAGAGCGAAGTTCTCTGTTGACCGCTTCTTTTACTTCGAGTTGCTTCACGAGCAACAATTCCTTTTCTTGTTGTAGCTGTGATTTTTCTTCATCAAACTTCGCTTGGAGAGAAAGCTTTTCCTATTCTGCAGCACTGTGTTTCTCTATGAGTACTCCTTGTACTTGTTTCAAAGCATGGGTGACTTTATCTGTTTCTTCCTGTTCTCGTCAAAGGCGAGCTTTGACTGTATCAGGTAGGCACTGGACTTGAGATGGTTCATCTCCCAAATCAAGTTCTCCTAATGGTAGTGGCATGGTGGAGATTGCGTGACTGGACTATAGGGATTGTTGTACCCCTCAGAGCTCAGTCTCAATTCGATCATACATATCCTCTTGCTTTTCTTCTTGTTTCTCTGCTATTTCCAGCGAAGCATCTTGCAGGGTTTCTATGAGGAAGTCGAAGTCATCAGAGGTGAGGAAAGTTTGCATCTTGGTCATGGTGGCCTTTCGATTTCTTCCGAGAGGAATATTTCAGAGGTGAACCTTTCCTCTTCTTCAGGCGATCAATCTCGTCTCCTTGCTTCTTTTCAACTTCTTTGTCATTCAACTCTTCACCACCACCTCCTCATTCTAGTGATATGGAAGAAGTCTTCACAGATGCTCTATCTAATTCTTGGACCTCTTCGGTCTTCTTTGTCCTGCTTGGTCCAGGTGTATCATGTGATGTTTCTGGGCTGTCTATGTCGGATATATCCACAGGGTTTGCTGGAATAAGGAGGTCCACCATCCAATCCTTAGTGATCTCCTCCAGGTCCTCCTTCGTCATCTTGTAGTAGGACTGAATTTGTTGCTTATGTTCGTCGGCGCGCGCTGTAATATAAATGAAATGTCGATCCGCACTAAACTTCATCAAAGGCCTCAACTGGTGTAGAGTGTTCGCAGTCATGCGAGGCTCAAACTGTATGGCTATCTTCAACTGATTGTAGTAGGTATGAAAAACAACATTTGACTACCACTTTTTATTCATGTCGCTTGAATACCAAAGGTTAGCGAACTTCACGGCTAGTGGTTCAAAAGGCTCGATGTCCGGGAAGGTCGCACCTTTCGGCATCTCCCAGGCAATAAAAGCTATAAGGATCAAGAGCCAGCTGTAATGAAATTCATATCCTTGATCCTGTGCTTCTCTGTAGTCGAGTTCCAACTGGTTCACCAGGTACTTCACCCAGTTCATTTGAAGGCCTTCTGCGCACTTCCCTGCAAGGTCGACTACAAAGCCGGTGACTTGGGTAGGTCAGTTATTTCTTACTAACTTCCCTACAATAAACTGACAGGTGAGGTGAACTATGCCACTCTATATAGAAGCTACCTTGTAGCCTCACGTCCCCTTCTCGACATCGCCGTAGGTGTCCTTGATCCTCTGTGCTAGAGCGTGATCCATGGTTTTTCCGGGATATAAATCCCGTGGATCATGTCCTTGCATACTCAATCCTGTGATTTGATTGATCAACATCGAATCAACTGTTATATGACGGTTTAGCCAAAAATATCCACCATGGTAACAAGACAACAACATCTTGACACATGCGTTCACCTCTTGGTGTCTTTCGAAGTAGGGAATCTTCATGACGTTCAGCAGGGTGGACTATGCGAGGTTCATAGTCCACAACTGGGGGATTATCTTCGAATTCTTCCCCTTAGTTCTGGGTAGGTAATTATGTGGGGTGAGCATGTTATAGACTTTGTGATCTCTGAGGTTGAAGTCGCTGAACTTCAATGCTGCAATATTATCTTGGTCTGCTCAAACTGCGCGGATCCCCTTTAGGAGGTACTCAAAATATATAGGTACATTGTCTCGATTTGCTGTGCCACTCAGAGGTGGAATATAGGAGGGTAATATAGTTGGGATCAATTTGGCATTCACTAGATCATCCCTGTGCTTGGTTCGCTTTTCATCTGATGGCCAGGATGGTCTGACTCCACGAGTAGTTGACGGAGAGGCTTGCAGTCCTCTCATCAATGATGCTTGTACATCTGTAGACATCAATATGACTCTTTCAGTCATGAGGTCGATCGAAACTTCTTCAACAACTTTCTCTGTAGTGCTCAACTCGTCCGACATACACACTCGGGGTTAAAAATCTTGGGTTTGGGGAGTAACGTAGGAACTGTAATAGGATAGAAGGAAATAGTGCAATGATCACTATGTAAAATCAACAAGTCTACGGGATCAAATTCACAGTTAGCAAAAGTGTTCTCGGTGCATGGCACGATGGGATAAATAGGTAACTCAGAAACGAGTCACTTGCAATGGTTATGAAGCTTTCATTAACTCTATTCTATCTGTTATGGCACGGTCCCAACAGTTGGATGGCAAGCTGTCTGTCCATAAATGTATTTATACCCGTTCGAAGCATTGGTCTAATGGTTATAATGTACCCAACAGCTGTATTGCTTCACCACAATGAAGTGCCATGTGTCGCTGTTCTGATATCCCAACGAAGTTCCAATTTTTCAAATTTTCCATATGTAAAGTTCCCTCTGGAACCTTCTATAACTTTTCGATCTTAGCTTTATTCTTGCTTAGTTTTCTAGCCTTTTTTCCAGTGAGCTTCGTCTCGGTATTCCTTTTTCATTTTGATTCTTATCTTCTTTCGGCATAGTCACTGCGCGTTGTTGAGATTCTTTCCTAGGATTCAAGGGTAATACTTCATCTATACCTGGACTAGGTACTTCAGTCTTCTGTGGGTCCTCTAATGTTCTTGTAGCTTCGACATTTGGGTCTCTGGTGTTATATAGCTTCAATCTGTTCTTCTGCTCTTCAATCAAGTGTGTGATCCTTCTAGTCATGAATTATTTTAACTCTTGCTTCTTCTTCTCTAAAAATTCTTCTTCTTCTTATTCTTTCCTTCTGGCCTGATCCCTTTCAATCCAAGGTTTTCCTAGTAACATGGTAAATGGAGTGTTGTCCTCAGTAAATTTAATAATCTCAAAATCTTCTTCTGTCGAAGTTCCATTTGCATTCATAGGTATCTAAGCGAGCCTCCCACATAGGGTTATCAATTTTTCTCTGAATAATCCCATTCCTCCTAATGAAGGAATCATAACAGGATTTCCTAAAAGTTCCCAAGTTTTTTCTATCATAATATTCACCTATGTTTCCTCGTCCAGAACATAGTCAATGTCGAAGTCTCCTATTATTTCTTCAATGCATTATTTTTCTTTGAAGATATCTGATAATCTGACATGTCGGTGGTCATTCAGGGTTTCTTTCATATGTAGCAATACTTTTTCTGATTCTTTCTAGGGTTCTTCCATAATCTTAGTTTCTGGATTTTCCCTAGGGTTTTCTTGTCTCATGTTCATTTCTTCAAGCTTAGCAATCATTCTAGGGCAATCCAATACTTCATGGTCCATGGCTTTGCAACAAAGACAACTAGGTCTTCTCCTAGGGCATTCCTTAGCAAGATGTCTCAGTCTTCTGCAACTGTAATAGAGGGTTAATCCAATACTACGTGCTAGGATCATAGTAGCTAACCTGCAACAAATTCTTTCTAGGATCCTGCATCCATTTGTTAGTCCAAACATTCTTTCTATGCATAGGTATAACATATCTTTCACTATTCTTATCAGATCTATTCATATCAAACATTATTTCATCTATTAGTGCCCTAGATTATAAGCTAGGACAAAATCTATCAAACATACCTAGATCCATACTTTAGAAACAAAAATTTCCACTTATCTTACTTCTACAGAGCACAAAGCTTTCAGATCTAGAACTTTTCAATATTCTTACTTTTATCAGAGAACAAAGCTTTCAAATATTACCTCTCTTCTTTAGATCTAACCTCTTTTCTTGGCACAAAGCTTCACAAGTCAAGTAGGATGCTGCACACTAGGGAAACAGATCTACGCACAGAGCTTCCACATTTTTAGATCGAATCTTTGCACAAAGCTTCTTCTTTCTAAGTTCTCAACAATCATAGTTTCAGGTCCCGACAACAGAACCTTTTGTTGGCACAGGGGCAGACCCAGGGTTCAATGCTCAAGAGCGCACCAACAAAGCCCTAACTACCTACCCTTTCGGCATCACCTGCGAAGCAGATGAAGTCTCACCCGAGGTAGAGGCAGGGGTGGTTGCAGGGCTCAGATGTCTGCAACCTTAGCTGAGACACAGATATGTGATTATAATACTTAATATATCACTTAGCATCGTTAGTTCATCATTATTTAACCAATATCTACTTCATAGATAAAACAAAGCATCACAACATTCATCCAGATCTAATGTATCTAAGCACTTAGCATAAAGAAATAGATTAGATCTAGCAGATTCGAGCACTAAGAAATTTCACTTAGGTCAGATATAGCATCCAGGGTCATCATAAGCACAAATAAAAAACAGATCTATCTATCTATATCAAAGCACTTATCAAGTAAAGACATAAACACATCAGAACATCACACATAGCAGAATAACACAGTATTTACGTGGTTCACCTCCACCCCGGGGCTACATCTACCAACTCTTATTCTTTATTAGCTTCAATCAGTCATCTACATGCATAGAGCCACAAAATCCCTGCTCCGCATAGGACAGGAAATCTGCGCACACCTTGTCAGATCCTCCTTCCCTGAGCTAGGTCTAGCACAAAGCCTTTCACAGTCTGTGACAACCACTTGTGCTTAGTTCTACAAGTTTCTCACAATATGGACAGAGCATCTACAAACCATGCTTTCACTTAGCACTTAGCTTATCGACCCCCTACTTATGTCACCTAGCTACTTATTTATACTTTACAAAATAGGCCTAAACATGGGTAAACCCATGGGCTGACTTTCCATACCCATTACATAATCCCAAATCCCAAAAAGGACCCAAAAAAGGGGCCGATATCCCATGATATCTGCTTCGTCTTGCGCTTCGTCTTCAACAGGCTGTCGAAGTCACAAAATAGGTGAAAATTGACCAAGGATCTCCCAAAACTTGGTCAAGGGCCAACAAGAAGTATAAGCCATCACATTGACCTTATACCAGGAGCGATTTTTCCAAACAAAGCAGCATACAGACTGACGCCACAAGAGAATGAAGAAGCTAAGAAGCAAGTCCATGATTTAATGGAAAAGAGGTTGATTAGAGAAATCTTGAGTCCATGCGCTATGCCAACAATGTTAAGTCCAAAGAAATATGGTGGATTTAGGATGTGTACAAACTCAAGAGTTATAAACAAAATCACCATCAGGTATAGATTTCCTTTACCCAAGATGGATGACTTGATGGATTGCTTGAGTGGGGCAAAGTTTTTTTCAAAAATTGATTTGAAAAGCGGATATCATCAGATTAGAATGAGAAAAGGTGATGAATGGAAGACAACATTCAAGATGAATGAAGGACTGTATGGATGGCTTGTCATGCTGTTTGGCTTGAAAAATGTGCCAAGTAATTTTATGAGATTGATGAACGAAGTGTTGAAAGATTTCATTGGGAAGTTTGTAATTGCGTATCTTAATGATATATTGATCTTCAATAAGACTGAGGAAGAACATTTGAGACATTTAGATTTAGTGATGAAGAGGTTGCAACAAGAGAAGTTTCTGATAAATTTGAAGAAGTCGTCTTTCATGAAGACATAACTCATTTATTTAGGATTTGTTATCTCTTCGAATGAGTTGAATATGGATCCTGAGAAGGTAAAATCAATCAAAGAATGGTCGTCGCCAAGGGATATCTTTGAAGTTAGAAGCTTCCATGGACTAGCCAGTTTTTATAGGAAGTTCATTAGGAATTTTAGTGGGATTTGTGCATCAATGATGGACACAGTCAAGAAAAGACATAAATCTTTTCGTTGGATAGAGGAAGCGAAGAAAAGTTTCAAGTTATTGAAGGAGAAGATAACTGGATAACCAGTTCTAGTTCTGCCAGATTTTAGTAAAACATTTCAAGTCAGATGTGACACAAGTGGATTTGTGATTGAAGTAGTATTAAGTCAAGACAATAGACTAGTTGCATACTTCAGTGAGAAGCTGAACGAAGCCAATTTGAAATATTCTACGTATGATAAAGAGTTTTATGCAGTCATACAAACATTGAAGAAATGGAGGAACTACTTGGTTCCGAAAGAGTTCATTTTGTATAGTGAAAACCATGCCTTACAATTTATAATCAGACATGAGAAACTGAACCAGAAACATGAAAAATGGGTTGAATTTATGAAAAACTTTACTTTTGTTATAAAGCACATTTCTGGAAATGCTAACAAGGTTGTTGATGCATTGAGCAGAAAATGTCTGATTCTGCAGGAGTTTGGAGTGAAGACCTTAGGTTTTGATAACCTTAAGGAAATGTACAAAGATGATTCAGATTTCAAGGACGCTTACGAAGCATGTGAGAATCTTGTTTTGAGAGACAAAAGACAATGGAATTAATATATGATTCAGTATGGACTATTGTTTAGAGGAAATAAATTGCGTATCCCAAGGAGTTCTATGAGCGAAAACCTTTTGAAGGAAAAACATAGTGGGGGATTGGCTGGACACTTTGGCCATGATAAAACATTTGTGCAACTGGGAAGTTTGTATTATTGGCCAGGGATGAGGATGGATGCCAAGAAATTTGTTAACAAATGTAGAATCTGCTAGCATGCAAAAGGGAAAAGACAAAATACAGGGTTGTATTAACCATTTCCAAATTTACCAGAGAGGCCGTGGGATGCGGTAAGCATGGATTTTGTGTTAGGACTATTGAGGACACAGAGAGGTTGTGATTCCATATTCATGGTAGTCGAAAGATTCTCAAAAATGGCACATTTCATTCCATGTCGGAAAACCAGTGATGCAACACACATTGCAAAACTATTTTTCAAGGAAGTTGTTCGACTTCATGTTTTACCCAAGAGTATTGTTTTAGATAGAGATACCAAATTTGTTGGTCATTTTTGGAGGACACTATGGAAGAAGCTGGGAACAAATCTATCTCTTATCTCAACATATCACCCTCAGATGGATGGACAAACTGAGGTAGTAAATCGAAGTTTGGGGGACTTATTGAGGAGTTTAGTAGCTGGACATCATAGTCAGTGGGATCAGATTCTGCCACAAGTGGAATTTGCATATAATGACTCACCTAACCGGAGCACAATACATAGCCCATTTCAGATAATGTATGGAATGTAGCCAAGGGGAGTATCTGAGTTGATAAACTTAGAGCAGAGTGAGTTCAGGAGTGCTGGAGCATAATATTTTGCAGCAGCGATGCGAGAGCTCCATAGTAAGATTAAAGAGGAGTTGCAGAGTTCCAACCAGGAATACAAGTGTAGAGTATATCAACACATGAGAGAAATTCAATTTAAAGTGGGATATTTAGTCTTAGCACACCTAAGAAAATAAAGGTTCCCAAGGGGAACGTATAATAAGCTGAAAATGAAAAAGATAGGGCCGTGTAAAATCTTGCGAAAATTTGAGGCCAATGCTTACGAGATAGAATTTCGATATGGGGTGGGAATATCACCCATATTCAACATAATAGATCTGTATCCTTAGAGAGCAGATGAAGCAGGAGGAGTAAAGAGTCATAAGGAAGTTCAGTGGGTCAAACAGATGCCTGTAGCTGAAAAGCCACAGATGGAAAAGATCATTGATCAGAGAGTTGGTAAGAAGACCCAGAGGAAGACATACTTTGAATACTTGGTAAAATGGAAAGGACACCTGATTGAGGATTCCATTTGGGAAAGTGAAGCAGATATCCAAAAACATGGACAGACAATGAAGGAGCTCATGGACAAGATTCCATGAATTTTTTAGCCAGAGGAGTATGATGCAAGAACATCGAAAGCAAGCGCAAGTGGAGGACATTTGGATATGCACCAATGCGCATTTTGAAGATGTTTTTAATTCAAAAGATAAAACATTAATGTAATAGATGAGAGGGTGTAATTTCCCTTAAATGTTTTGGGGATTGTAACACAAATCTTGAGTGTTTTCTCTCATCTGTTGGTTGGAGGCATTTAATGTAATAAATGTAAAGTAGTTGTAGTCTTTAATTCGATAAGATAGCTTAGGGTTATAGGAGAGAAAACTCGAGAAATATCCCTCGTATGTATTGTATTGTATTATTATTCTCATTGTAAAAAATAAGTAAGAGTAGAAGCTGTAGAGAAAGAGAGCATAGGAGAGGAGAGAAGAACAAAGATTGTAGAAATTGTATAAGCAGATAGTTGTTGCTATTGATACCATGTATAGAAGCACTTGAATTAATACAAGAAGGCTTTAATCCAATTTCATGGTGTTGTCATGGTTACTGTTCACATCTATTGAATGGTATGTTTACAATTTGCTTATAAACTTTGTTATGAATTTGTTTCAATGTTGTTTATGTGTAGGATTTCATGTTGAATGTAAGAAGTCTGTGAGAGGGAGAGTATGATTTTCAATCGTTTCTCATCCTGAGAATTCCTGCAAGGAATGCAGTGAAGGTCCGCAAGGAGTGCATTGACAGGTTTTGATTTTTATCTCAGAAAATATTAGGAGAGATAGAGTTGTTCTTATACCAACATAGTGCAAGTATAGCATGAAGAGTCGTGCAAGGCATGCGCAGGCCGAGGAGAGTCTTAGAATTTTCCAACCTAGTGAGCGGTTGAATAATTCTGTCGCAAGGAGTGCATAGAGTTGGAGTGTTAAGATAATAATAGATTATCGCAAAGCCGCAAGAGGTGCATGCAGGATTCCTTAGAATCCCAGAGTTTGTAGCAAGAATCAAGCTCAGGAAGGATAGGGACTTGAAGAAAGTTCAAAGGAAGGATGAGGGTTGAAGTCACCTCGCAGAAATCAAGCTCAAGAGAGATAGTGGCCATTAGATCCAGAGGAGCATGAGACATTGATTGGGTGATCCGAAATATCGACATTTCGGGAGTTGGAAGAGTGAAGGAATTGCTACTCGGAAGTCGCGAGTCGTGAAATACCGACACGATCTGGACCATCAGATCGTGGAAGAATTGGGACCATTGATATTGTTGGGTATGTGTTATATTATTTGCACGTGTGTGTGTGTGGGTGCGTCAGATACGAAAACTGCGTCTGACGATCCATAAATTAATCCCGGATTAAGGGATTAGGGTTTTGGTATCTACGGAATACCTAAAAACATTGTATATATTGTATTGAGAATGGTGAAATTCGATATAATGAAAATAAGAAAGGTTTTCCCGGTTGAGGGTTTCTGGTAAAAATCTCTGTGTATTCTGTGTATGAGCCTTTGATTAATTTCTGTATTGCTTAAGAATATATATGCATTGCTTTACTTCGCAGGTTTAAAACTTACATGTGGTATCAGAGCACGTTTTTGGCTTCAGAGGGACACCTTTGTTGCTGAGGTTTGGCTCGATCTTGATAGATCAAGTTTATCTTGGGTCTGTGATAAACCTGGGTTCAGTGGGAGATTTTGCAGAGGATATTCGAGTAAAGTAAGAGGAATGACGAGCTCATCTAGAATCGAGATAGAGAATTTCAATGGTAAAAACTTTGAGCTATGGAAGCTCAAGATGGAGGACCTTCTTGTAGACAAAGAATAATGGATCGCTGTGGATCCTGGTACACAGCCTACTGGTACACCATCTACAAGCACACAGGCTACTGGTACACCTCCTACCAGTACACAAACTACTAGTACACCAGTTACTGGTATGTCGAAGGAAGATTGGGACAAGTTGGACAGAAGAGCAAGGAGTACCATTCGAATCTGCCTGGCAGATTCGGTGTTGTTGAATGTCTCAGGAGAATCTACAGCCAAGGAACTATGGGATAAGTTAGGGAATTTGTATCAATCAAAGTCCCTGGTAAACAAGTTGTTTCTTCGAAAGAAGCTGTATCATCT
>ML779224.1:1531986-1544138 GCA_009831015.1 Picea engelmannii
TTGGTCATAGTTGGTTCTATGTGATGATTGTCATAGCATATAAAAAGTTTTGTATCTTACTCCCCATCAAGGAAAGATTATCATTGTTTACCAACTGGACTATATAAATCGATATCTCCACAATGTTGCGACAAATGATGTCCCTTTTATCAGACAGTCTAGTATTGAGAGTGAATGGGTAGGTATCCTTAAGGATTCCTTTCTCATGGGGGTTTTTCCTTTACCTTCTCCTGCCATCTCATAGGTTGCCACGTTAAATATGATTTAGACTCAGGTGCGACGATCCCTGGATTCATCTGATCCTTTGGTAGTACTTGGTCTCGAAAATCATAGTTCATTATCTTTGTCAATATCGTTAAAACATGAAACAAACCCCCCTCCATTCCAATCGAGTCTCCCTCTATATCGCATACTTGAACCTTATTTTCCTCTACCTAGTGAAAATGTTCTCATTAGTAACCAACTGCCTAAACGAGGAAAGAATAAAATTCACTGGAGGAAATGACGCTTGGGGGTTAGGTCTCCAGCCTATGGACATCATATTGGAGCAAACCCAGTAGAATTTGTCAAATAAGACGGGGGAAAAACACCTCTAGAAAGACATGCTACTAAGAGTGATCCTGGTTCGAGGGTCGTTCCCATCGTAACGTAGTAGTATTTTCTAGAACGATCTTAGTCTTTGTTCTTTCTCGTGCTTGTAAATACATGAGAATAAGTTTATGAACTCATTATTTGTTCTTTCTCATGCTCTCTAATACGTGAGAATAGGTTACCCAATATACTTTTATCTCTTTTTAGGACTCGTAAAACATATACAAAAAATGAACTCTTTGGAGTCTCCTTTAACCTCTTTTCAGACTTTGTAAACATGAAAATATTGTCGAGTGAGATTGTTTCATTTCACTAATAATTTACCCCTTTTTTGACCTCGCTAGACTAATTACGAAAAAGGAATACTATACTCAAGAATGATTAGAAGATTTCTCCTATGCATCATTTTATACTTTTTCGAACCATGGAGACTAAATTTACGAAAAAGTCCATTATAGAGTCTTTTATCAAATGTTTTCATACTCTCTAAATATGAAAAGACCATTGAGTTTTCTTTCCTTGGACTCATAAAATCTACACAAGGAAGGATCCATCTGGGACCAAACCCTTCCTTCTTCAGTTTCATTAAACATGTGAATATGGGACTCATCGAAGATGAGTTAACCGGGATTTTTTTATCCTCCTCGAGATCACTAGAAAACAAAGAGGTACTCGTCTATCTGGGTGGGGGGAAATTTTGAGAAGTGGGTCAAGTCTTTCATTTATGGAAGCTTGATGTTGCCCTTGAACATGAAAATTGTTTGAATCCCATGTGTCGTCATACTCTTTTGACTCCTTCAGAAAAGAACCCTTGGTTTTCATCCCATTCCATGCGTCGTCATACTCTTTCGACTCCTTCGAAGAGATCCATTGGTTTTCGTCACATCACAATACTTTGTCTTCATGCTTTGTTGAGACAATGTTGCCAAGTCATTCATTGCGTTTCCATATGTTCAAGGGAATTCAAGCTCTGCATTTTCACCCCTATGTAAGTTCATCATCATTTGATCCATCACTATTCATCACCATACTTATTTGTTTCATGTCAGTGATAAGGGATACATCATGGCCCTCCTTCGATGATTTTATTTCCGTCGACATCAACACATTATCTTAGAGTTAGAATTAGAAACCATTCAGTACCTTGGAGCATGCATGCCTCGATGGCAGGTTTCCTCGCTTTTGACAATAGGTTTTAATTATTTACCCCTGATTGATTGATTCCATGGATGTTTAACATCATATAATCTATTCACATTCGATGGAATGTACTCAGAGTACCTTGGGAGTCATTGTCATCATTGGTGATTTCCATCGCAATTGTTAACGATATACATCATTGACATGAAATCAAGTGGTTTCTACCATGTTCGACGTCAAAGACATCTATTCACATGGAGGGATTTATACTATTTGGGATCGAGATTGAAGACCCTCGGGGGAATTTTCAGTAAAAACTCATTTATGTTATCTTCCTTCCCAGGCCGCGATGGATATTATGAAGTTGTGATATATACTGTGACATAGATCCACATTGTATTGGTATGTGGATATGTTATGTCATGTTGTAGCTCCACTATGTACAATCTCGTGACTATATTTTGATCAAGTCATAGAGTTATGAATCCACATATTATTTTCGGTGTCCATATCCTTAGTTAGTGCTTTCATGGATCCATAATGTATTGGTCGGTGACCATGCTTTGAGTTAGGTGATTCTAAGTATGGGCATGCCTACCTCGAGGATGATATATGTATCTTGATGGATGTTTTCTTTCTTTTTTGATAGGTCTTCTGAATTCAGTCCCTTGATTCCACATTAATACAAAGTGTTTTGGCCATCGTTTTTCTCCTCTGATCTCACACTTTGGGGGGCATCTGTTATACACCATTTTTTCTTCCTTTCCCAAGTGTCGTAAAGTGTCGCACTTCACTTTGCTAAGTGTCACACTTCACTCTGCTTGGTGTTGTTAGAGTCACAAATTCCATGCTCCATTATACTAAGTGTCATACCTTATTTGTCACACTTTTCCTAAGTGTTTCCACCTCAACACCATGTATGAATGATCCATTACATCCCCTTGAGCATCAAGAAGAAGAAGACACCTTTGAAACCCTACAAATTTGGCCTTTTCCACTCAGTCCTGGATCTATTTGACCATGGACGCCCCTTTTCCATTCACAGGGAGAATCCATACTCCTATTATAATGGTAGGGGGGTGTTCTGAATGCCCTGTACACCACTCTAGGGGAGTGTCCAAGAATATTTGATCAAAATCCATGAATTTAGGGGGAACTTTGAGGAAGTTCTAGATGATTCTGTGTTTGTTTTCTTGTTTACATCAAGTTATGATTTGAGAATTCTTCCATCCTATTTTGAAGCAATCATAACCATGAAGATAAGTCAAATCCTAACCTAATCCACCTTATCCTCAACTACACTCTTGTTTTATCCTAATGGTTAGCCCTCCATGCATCTATGTAACCATGTCATTTCAGATTTATCATGCTCGGTTCTTGATTTGCAAATGTCAATGTCTATCATGTTGGAAGATTGGTTGTTGTCATTGATGTCAACCCTAGCCATTGGCTCTTGGACCCCACAGTTGATCGAAGTAGATAGACATGAAGAAAATTAAAAATCCATATACAAAACCCATGGATGTATACTATAATCCATGCCTCTCCTGGTGGTATGTGGCACGTCACATGGATCCTCACGATTGAGGAGAAATGATTTTTTGAAGATGACAATGTGAATTGAAGCAGAAACTACATGTCAGCCCTAATATTAAAAGGAAGTGACATAAATGGTATAAATACATCTCATTATACATTCATTTTTCAACACACACAATTTTTTTAATGAACAAGGATATATAAGTCAAATTTCAGAGGAAATATGAAGTAAAGAAGGTCGAATTTCAATGGAGGATGAAGTCTTTTAGTGATGTGTTCTAAGGGTTTTTTACTAGTCCTGATGCTAGTCATAAACAAGTGTTCCGGGTAAAACAGTCATAATGTCTTCATAGAGAATCCAAATGAAGTGAGACCAAATTCATTGGAAAGAGTACGGGATTTAGTTTCCTATGTACGAATTTCATAATCTTATGTTAAATATTGAGCGCGGGGCATGATGTACAAGTTCACTCTCCTGAATAAACCAGAATTGAATAAGGTCTACCATTTTCTCTATAACTTCTTTTCTGGGAGGATTCAAGGAGTGAAACTTGGAGGAGTTTCAGAGAATACATTGAGTTATATTATCTATAGGATCATAGTATTCTAATAAGTGAAGAATTGCAGAAGTTGAAGAAGTCTCAGGAAGCATTATCAGGTTCTATGTGATGGTTGGTTGATGGTGATAATTTAATGTAAAGTTTTATTATCTCTCATATTTTATTGGGTGGAAGGAAGGGGAAAGTGTTAACACAAGGATCTCTCTACTGTTTCTTAAGAATCAGATAGAAGTTGAGGTTTACCCTCAAGAGCATTATGGTGTAAATCATGTGGCATTTTGCCCATGTTTTCCACATGGAAAATGAAAAGATTGGAGGCCTAAGAAGCTCAAGCACCCTCTCTCCACCTATCAAATCTCCCTTTCTGATACCTCCTCTCACCTCCTGACACCTGTCCCACTCACATTCCACTTTCCCTTGCCACTGCAACCTTGTCCAAGCCTCCTCTCCCCCAATCGCTTCCTTCCACATGGTCGTCGCTCACTCGTTGGGCCATGCGAGTTTTCGCCAAGCACCTTGCTCCACATCACCCCTGCACATACACTATCAGACTGCCACCTGAAAAGCTCGCATTGGTCACAAAAAAATACAATTCATGGCCTCGAGGCATCAGGATGGACTCGCAGAAGTCATTGGCACAATCTGAGAATAATTATGGGTGTCATGCCCAGTCCTAATCCCAATGAAGACAGTTATTGAAGATTGTGGGAAGCAGTTGAGACCTCGCCTCATCCCATAAATGGAAAATGTTGCAGAGAGTATCCATGAAGGCACACTTATGATCTGAAGCTTCCTTATGGGCAATTTTTCTTGTAAATCACATAACTATGTCTGGCTCACGTCTGACATAATGAGGTCTGCACAACCTAACAGAGCGAGCACCGACTGAAGGCTTTGAAGGCAGTGATCTGATCACATTCCTGGTGGTTGCATAATTTTAGTATATATAGGCAGTTTTGATATTTTGTTAAGGTCAAATGGTTGAGCTAGGCTCCCTGCTATTGTAATATTTTGATTGAGAACAACCGGTTCTCTGATTATGTATTTGTTTTTTGAGACATCTTGGTTAATCTAAGTCAACTTTCTTACTCCATCTTATTTTCCTCTGATATTGAGAGAGTTCATGTTTGATTGATTCACATGGATTGTTGTAACTGTATTATGATAAATGTTTTATTATAGTATTGTTGTGATTTCTTTCAGCTTCCTTGAAATTTGAATCCAAGAGGACCTTGTGTTTAAGTTTTTCCTCCTTAGGCTGCTGGAAAATATGATGTTCATAGTGGACCTCTACACCTTTCTCACTAAATCTTCCTACTATTCACCCTTACTCCAACTTACTGACTGAAGTTGATTCAAGACCTCAATGGCTGGTGCATGCTAATTTAGATTTTTGAGTTAGAACGCTATTATTATTGAGTTTTCTCCATTTGACCACTCAAAACTCAATTACTTGTGACATATAAAATGATGGGTACTGTTCTTACCTTCAATGTAATCTGAAGGTGACTTCTAGTGCTAACATTTTTGGCACCGTTGCCAGAGAACGAATTTAAGACTTTTCCCTAGGATAGAATGACAAAGAAGCTTTGATTCTGAAGGTGCATCAGATATCAGTACCATTGAATATTGAAATTTGTTGGGTATGTGTTATATTCTTTGCATGTGTGTGTGTGTGGGTGCGTCAGATACGACAACTGCGTCTGACGATCCGTACAAACTAGATTTTTTTTGGGCAGTTTTTTCTATTTTTAGCGAATTTTGCTATTTTTAGCTGATTTGTAAATTAATCTCGGATTAAGGGATTAGGGTTTTGGTATCTACGGAATACCTAAAAACATTGTATATATTGTATTGAGAATGGTGAAATTCGATATAATGAAAATAAGAAAGGTTTTCCCGGTTGAGGGTTTTCGGTAAAAATCTCTGTGTATTCTGTGTATGAGCCATTGATTAATTTCTATATTGCTTAAGAATATATATGCATTGCTTTACTTCGTAGGTTTAAAACTTACAGATATGAGGTGACGAAGTCGCGGGTTCAGAGATCGGGAAAAGGGAGTAAGTTTACATCGCGGATTCTCGACACGTGAAATCCTAACACGCTCTAAGGTTGGGCCCCAGGTTGCAGTCGAAGGTCACATCAGTGAAAAGGATAAGGGAGGAGCTAGGAACTATTAGCCCATTTTGGGGTTTTGGGAATTGGAGGAATCAGGGTGCCTCGTAATGGAAGTCCCGACATCGTGAAATGCGACACACCTTTTGAGGTTAAGTCTGTAGTCATGCCAGTGGTCGCGTGGCATGGAGAACTTGCACCTAGTGCTTGTTCACGCAGGAAAAGTTCATATAAGGACCTATGGTTATATGTGTGAAGGTTCCGGTAGGAACCAAGGAGCCATTTCGAATGGGAATTGGAAGATCCAAATACCAGGATGTCAAGAAGGACCCTGCTGAGGTAGGGGTGCTGCGAAAGGTGCTATTAGAGCTAACAAATGATTTTTTCTATAAGGGGAATACAAAGGATAGTTGTGGTTGAATTCTGCATGGACAGATTGCAACAATGCTGCCAAGAAGATGTCCAGAAAGAAATTTACTCGATCCAGCCGTGGAAAGGGAGATGAGAGAACTTCGTGCTTGATTAGATGCCATGGAGACAACACAGAGACAAAAACCTGATGCTGGAGATATCAGTGAGGCTGAAAGTGATAACAAAGAAGGAGTCGAAGAAGTAGCTATTTCTAAAAATGCTGCGGAGGATCGCTTGCTAAAAGTTGTTGCAAGGATGGGTGCTAGAGAAAAGTTGGACATCCCGATGTATGAAGGCAACTTGGACTTTAAGGAGCTACTAGACTGGTTTAGAACTCTAGATAAATACTTCGATTATGAAGATATCGAAGAAGATAAGAAGGTTAAGCACATTGTCACTAGACTGAAAGGACACACAACACTGTGGTGGGATGAACTGTAGGCTGACAGGCATTGCAAAGGAAAACAAAGAATCAAAACATGGGATAGGATGGTAGAAAAGATGAAATAAAAATTCATACCCATAGATTACCAAATTAATCTGTTCCAAAGAATGAAAAAATTGAGACAGAAAGGGATGACAGTGAAGGAATACACTGAGGAATTTTACAGACTCAACATTACAGCTAGTCATCACGAGAGTGATGATGAAAAAGTCGCTAGATACATGAATGGCCTGAGATATGAGATTCAGGATGAGATGAGCATGTTGACAATCATGAATTTAGAAGATGTTTATCAAATTGCTTCTAAGGCAAAAGTGAAATTGGCCCAGAAGCAAGGTCAAAGGGGTAGAGGTAGAAGTCAGAGTAGAGGCAAAGTAGTTGCCCATGAAAGAATACATAATCCCAAGGATGAAGAAAAGAAACCACATAACCACCTAGAAAGGGAAGGAATCTCACAAGGAGGACAATATGCCAATAGGAACACTTTTCCTCGAGCAAGAGGAAGAGGTAGAGGAGGTGAAATAAAGTGTTTTGTCTGTGGAAAGTTCGGACATAAATCTTGGTAATGTCCCGATAGAAAAAGGGATGGAGGAGGAGAAGATCACATTTTAGAAGTGAAAAGGTGAAATGTTGAGGCAAAAGATGTAGAAGGTGGAATATCCTTAATGATGAGGAAAATTCTCTTGAAGCCAGAGAAGGAAGTGGAGAATCCAGTCCAGAGGAATAGTTTATTTAGGACTGCTTGCAAGACCAAGGATAGGGTATGCAAGGTGTCAGTTGACAGTGGAAGCATGGATAATATAGTATCCACAGAGATGGTGGAATATATGGAATTGGAGACAGTTTCACATCCACGTCCATATAAAGTCTCGTGGTTGCAAAAAGGACATCATGTAACAATCACTGAACAATGTTTAATTGAATTTAAGATAAGGGGATACCGAGATGAGATCTTATGTGATATTATTCCCATGGATGTCTGTCATATTTTGTTTGGGAGGCCATGGAAATATGACATAAATGTTGTTCATGATGGGAGAAAGAACATCTATACCTTGGAGAAGAATGGTAGGACGCATATGTTACTGCCAATTGAAGACAAGAAGGTGAAGGAAGAGACAAACAATACTATACTTCTCATGAGTGGGAAGGAACTTCTGGATGAAGTCAAGAAAGATGAAGAAATGTAGTTTGTTGTGGTGAGAAAACCTAGAGTCATCTTAACCAGTACTTCGATAGATGATCTACCTGAGGAAATTCAGGAACTGCTGGAGAATTTTGCTAATACAGTGGTGGAAAATTTACCTTGTTTGTTGCCACCCATCAGAAGTATACGCCATCACATTGACCTTATACCAGGAGCAAGTTTTCCAAACAAAGCAACGTATAGACTAAAGCCGCAGGAGAATGAAGAAGTTAAGAAGCAAGTCCAAGATTTTATGGACAAGGGGTTGATTAGAGAAAGCTTGAGTCCATGCGCTGTGCCAACAATGTTAATTCCAAAGAAAGATGGTGGATGGAGGATGTGTATAGACTCAAGGGCTATAAACAAAATCACCATTAGGTATAGATTTCCTTTACCTAGGATGGATGACTTGATGGATTGCTTGAGTGGGGCAAAGTTTTTTTCAAAAATTGATTTGAAAAGCGGATATCATTAGATTAGAATGAGAAAAGGTGATGAATGGAAGACAACATTCAAGACGAATGAAGGACTGTATGAATGGCTTGTCATGCCGTTTGGCTTGACAAATGCGCCAAGTACTTTTATGAGATTGATGAATAGAGTCTTTAAAGATTTCATTGGGAAGTTTGTAATTGTGTATCTTGATCATATACTGATCTTCAGTAAGACTGAGGAATAACATTTGAGACATTTAGCTTTAGTGATGAAGAGGTTGCAACAAGAGAAGTTGTTGATAAATCTGAAGAAGTCGTATTTCATGAAGACATAACTCATTTATTTAGGATTTGTGATCTCTTTGAATGAGTTGAAGATGGATCCTGAGAAGGTAAAATAAATCAAAGAATGGTCATCGCCAAGGAATATCTTTGAAGTCATAAGATTCCATGGACTAGCCAGTTTTTACAGGAAGTTCCTCAAGAATTTTAGTGGGATTTGTGCATCAATGATGGACACAATCAAGAAAAGACATAAATATTTTCATTGGACAGAGGAAGTGGAGAAAAGTTTCAAGTTGTTTAAGGAGAAGATAACTGGAAATCCAGTTCTAGTTCTGCCGGATTTCAGTAAAACATTTCAAGTCAGATGTGACACACGTGGATTTGCGATTGGAGCAGTCTTAAGTCAGGACAATAGACTAGTTGCATACTTCAACGAGAAGCTGAATGAAGCCAATTTGAAATATTCCACGTATGATAAAGTGTTTTATGCATTCATACAAGTGTTGAAGAAATGGAGGCACTACTTGGTTCCGAAAGAGTTCATTTTGTATAGTGACAACAATGCCTTATAGTTTATAACAAGACAGGAGAAACTGAACCAAAAACATGCAAAATGGGTTGAATTTATGCAAAAAATTACTTTTGTTATAAAGCACATTTATGGAAATTCTAACAAGGTTGCTGATGCATTGAGCATGAAATGTCTAATTTTGCAGGAGTTTCGAGTGAATACCTTAGGTTTTGATAACCTTAAGGAAATGTACAAAGATGATTCAGATTTCAAGGATGCTTACGAAGCATGTGAGAATCCCATTCTAAGAGACAAAAGCCAATGGACTGAAAATATGATTCAGGATGGACTGTTGTTTAGAGGAAATCAGTTGTGTATCCCAAGGAGTTATATGAGAGAAAAACATTTGAAGGAAAAACATAGTGGGGGATTGGCTGGACACTTCGGCCATGATAAAACATTTGTGCAACTGGGCATTTTGTATTTTTGGCTAGGGATGAGGACGAATGTCAAGAAATTTGTCAACAGATGTAGAATCTTCCAACACAAAAAAGGGAAAAGACAAAATACAGGGTTGTATCAACCATTTCCAATATTAGAGAGGCCGTGGGATGTGGTAAGCATGGATTTTGTGTTAGGACTGCTGAGGACACAGAGAGGTTGTGATTTCATATTCATGGTAGTCCACAGATTCTAAAAAATGGCACATTTCATTCCATGTCGAAAAACCAGTGATGCAACACACATTGCAAATCTGTTTTGCAAGGAAGTTGTTTGACTTCATGGTTTACCCAAGAGTATTGTTTCAGATAGAGATACACAATTTGTTGCTCATTTCTGGAGGACACTTTGGAAGAAGCTAGGAATGAATCTATCTTTTAGCTCAACATATCACTGTCAGATGGATGGACAAAATGAGGTAGTAATTCAAAGTTTGGGGGACTTATTGAGGAGTTTAGTAGCTGAACATCATAGTCAATGGAATCAGATTCTGCCACAAGAGGAATTTGCATGTAATGACTCACCTAAATGGAGCACAGGACAAATCCCATTTCAGATAATGTATGGAATGTAACCAAGGGGAGTATCCGAGTTGAGAAAATTAGAGAATATTGAGTTCAGGAGTGCTGGAGCGGAAGATTTTGTAGCAGAGATGCAGGAGCTCCACAATAATATTAAAGAGCAGTTGAAGAGTTCCAACCAGGAATACAAGCGCAAAGCAGATCAACACAGGAGAAAAATTCAATTTAAAGTGGGAGATTTAGTTTTAGCACACCTAAGAAAAGAAATGTTCCCAAGGGGAATGTATAATAAGCTGAAAATGAAAAAGATAGGGTCCTGTAAAATCTTGCGGAAATTTGAGGCCAATGATTACGAGATAAAATTTCCAGATGGGGTGGGAATATCAACCATATTCAACATAGAAGATCTGTATCATTATAGAGAATATGAAGTAGGATGAGTAAAGAGTTAGAAGGAAGTTCAGTGGGTCAAACATATGCCTGTAGCTGAAAATCCGTAGATGGAAAAGATCATTGATCAGAGAGTTGGTAAGAAGATCTGGAGGAAGACATATTTTGAATACTTGGTAAAATGCAAAGGACACCAGATTAAGGATGCCAGTTGGGAAAGAGAAGCAGATATCCATAAACATGGACAGACGGTGCAAGAGCTCATGGACACGAGTCCATGAATTTTTCAGCCATGGGAGTATGATGCAAGAGCATCGCAATAAAGCGCAAGTGGAGGACAACTGGATATGCACCAATGCACATTTTGAAGACATTTTGAATTCAAAAGATAAAAACATTAATGTAATAGCTAAGAGGATGTAATTTCCCTTAAATTTTTTGGGGATTGTAACGCAGATCTTGAGCGTTTTCTCTCATCTGTCGATTGGAGGCATTTAATGTAATAAATGTAAAGTAGTTGTACTCTTTAATTCGATAAGATAGCTTAGAGTTATAGGAGGGAAAACTCGAGAAAGTGTTGGACACACCTACCACACTTAAAGGGGGGGGGGGTGAATGAGTGTGGGGCTCTTTTTCCCAAAACTTCCCTCTTGCACAAAACCTCATCAATTAGAATTCAACATTTATTCATTGCCCATTGCTATCATTTATAACCAGTTAGATGTATGCACATATCAACAACATATATCAACAATATATCATCAACAAGTCATCATCATAATGGACATAAAGAACACAAGATGTATGTACAATTCTCTTTTTATTATGGACTACAATCCTTGGGGTTTATCAGCAACAACTGAATAGAGTACAACTCTACAAGAGCACCATCTCTATATGCAATACTCATCTTACATTCTCAGCACCAACTGAGATGAGGCAACAATCCTCAACAGATATCAATCTGTCAACAAGTACGTGACCTGTCAGTAGTGCAACCCGCATGTGCATGCGCTATGGCTCACTACATCCCACATGTGAACGCCTCCAGTGTATAATGTAACAAGCATATTCTCTTGAGAAACTAGGGTTTTGCTTTGCTTCACATGCTCAGATCCTTTGCAACCTGCAATCACTTTCTCTTATGTATTCCACTGTCCAAACTAACCCACAACCAGTCACAACACATCCAATCTCTCCAATAGCTTTCTCAAGCTCCACAACAAATCAATATGAATGCTATCTCAATTATGTATAAATAACTAGTATACCATAGAAATCATGTCACTACTGAATCACAAGAGTGCTGCTCACTCCATAAACCAAATACACCAAACTGAGCCACATCATAGATGCCATACCAAGAATTCCCTAAGCAGTCACAACATATCAAACAATAGTATCTATCAAGACAATAATGTAACCATACCAGTGTCTTAGTGATAGATCTGAGGCCATAGAATGCAGATCTGGAACCTGCCTCATCATCCAAGAGCTTGGCACCAGCTCAAACACAAATCTC
>ML779224.1:1550809-1634326 GCA_009831015.1 Picea engelmannii
TCAATCAATGACATCAATCAAACCAAACCATTTACATCAATGACATATGATCCAACAATCTCCCAAATAATCAAACCATTGGCATCAATGACAACATGATCCAACAATCTCCCAAATAATCAAACCATTGGCATCAATGACAAACTATTGGCATCAATGACAACATGATCCACATAAATATCCCTCGTATGTATTGTATTGTATTATTATTCTCATTGTAAAAAAGAAGTAAGAGTAGAAGCTGTAGAGAAAGAGAGCAGAGAAGAACAAAGATTGTAGAAATTGTATAAGAAGATAGCTATTTCTATTGAGACCATGTATAGAAGAACTTGAATTAATACAAGAAGGCTTTAATCCAATTTCATGGTGTTGTCATGGTTACTATTCGCATCTATTGAATGACATGTTTACAATTTTCTTATATACTCTGTTATGCATTTGTTTCAATGTTGTTTATGTGTAGGATTTCATGTTGAATGTAAGAAGTCTGTGAGAGGGAGAGTATGATTTTCAATCATTTCTCATCCTTAGAATTCCTGCAAGGAGTGCAGTGAAGGTCCACAAGGAGTGCATTGACAGGTTCTGAGTTTTATCTCACAAAAGATTAGGAGAGACAGAGTTGTTCTTATACCAACAGAGTGCAAGTATATCACAGAGAGTTGTGCAAGGCATGTAAAGGATGAGGAGAGTCTTAGACTTTTCCAACATAGTGAGCAGTTGAAGAATTCTTTCGCAAGGAGTGCATAGAGTTGGAGGGTTCAAATAATCTGAGATTATAGCGAAGCTGCAAGAGGTGCGTGCATGATTCCTTGGATTCCCAGAATTTGCAGCAAGAATCAAGCTCAAGAAGGATAGGGACTTGAAGAAAGTTCAAAGGAAGGACGGGGGTCAAAGTCACCTCGCAAAAATTAAGCTCAGGAGAGATAGTGGTCGTCAAATCTAGAGGAGCGTGAGCCATTGATTAGGTGCTCCAAAATATCGACATTTCGGGAGTTGGGAGAGTGAAGGAATTGCTACTCGGAAGTCATGATTCACGAAATCTCAACATGATCTGGACCGTCGGATCGTGGAAGAATTGGGACCGTTGATCTGAGGTGAGGAAGTTGTGGGTTCAAAGATTGAGAAAAGGGAGTAAGTCTCCATTGTGGATTCCTGACACGCGAAATCCTGACGTGCTCTATAGTTGGTCCCTAGGTCGCAGCTGAAGGTCACATCAATGAAAAGGATAAGGGAGGAGATAGGAACCGTTATCCAATTTTCGGGTTTTGGGAATCAGAGGAGTCAGGGTGCCTGGTAATGGAAGTCCCGACATCATGAAATGCGACACACCTTTTGAGGTTAAGTCCGTGGTCACACCAGTGGTCACGTGGCATGGAGAACTTGCGCCTAGTGCTTGTTCACATGGGTGGAGTTCATAGAAGGACCTATGGTTATATGTGTGAAGGTTCTAGTAGGGACAAAGGAGCCATTTCAGGTCAGAATTGGAAGATCCAAAGACTGAGAGGTCAAGCAAGACCCTGTCGAGGTAGGGGTGCTGCGTAAAAAATATTTATCAAACAACTATTGCGAACACTCCTTCTATTGTTGTCTCTTTGAAATCATGTTGTAGATCATGTATGGTAGGATTTGAACTTATTCAATCTATGAAATAGAGGCAAGTATCCATGTCACTCATGTAAATGGAAATTAAAGAGCAAGGATGGTTGCAACACTTTTCCTCTCAGAATTCCCTTGAGTATGGGATTATAGACCAACATGTGATACTTATGAAAGTGAATGTGTAGACTACTATATGGTTCATGCTTTGTGTACTTGGTTGAGTTTTGAAAGATTGTTTTTGATGAGCTTTCTCAACATAATTCCCAAAAAATTGTATATTGTTGTCTCGAAGAGCTTTGTTGAGAGTTTCATGACTTGGCTCAGATGTATTTGCTCATTCAATAGTTGAAAATTCAAATCCCAAAAGCAATAGAAACATTATGATGAAAAACCCCCAGTGAGATCAAGATGAAGGCAACCAAATTAGTAAAATTCATGAGAGAACCAAAGTAAGACCATATGAAGGGAAAACTAAATGAAAACCATTCAGTCAGCCAAGTCAAAATACTTCATCATATTGTTTGAAGAGTAGAGCAATAAAAATGGATAATCAGATCAAGAAGTTTAAATATGAGACAAGGGAGCTTCAAAAGACACCTTCAAACTTCAATAAGCATCAAATAATTGTACATCGAGATACCTAGATCATTAAAGGAAGCCACCTGATCTAAAAAATACTCTGTAGGTCTTCTGAGATATGGTCTTCTGAAGATTGATCTTTACAACGATTTTTTTTTAAGAAACATTCACCCTTAGAATGGACCATGTATGATGACGAATTTCATCAACTTGATCTCACAGGACCAAGGAAAAGATACCTATCTTGTCACCCAATATGATTAGGCAAGATATTTGACCTTCAAATTCAAACTTAGGATCTTGTGGTGCAAAAGAAAATTGTTTGTGTGTGTAATGTACTCTGCAGCCTTCACTATTTCCAAGATACTTAAAATTAGTCAAAGACGAACTGAAACTTGATGTTCTGATACTAGAGGTACATTCTAGATATGAAAACAAATTTTAAGACTGGGAAATAGATAAATGTACTGAAAGTCTCAAACACATCCTCTTCATGAAACAAAAAACACTCGATGATTATACCTAACATACACCATTATGATAGAGTTAAGGTATGATGATTAGAATATGCTCTATGGTTTTGAATTTCTTCTAAGTCAATGATATACCTTATATATTCTTTAAATCAACTCATAATATAATATTTAAGTCTATGGAAAAACATACATGTTGAGAAGGTTTATAACTAGATTTTATCTCACTAGTGTTTGTTTCGAGAACCAAGAGAATGGATCCATGATACAACAACATCGATCAATTGGTCTAGAAGCTTTTGTGAGAAACATAGCCATCAAAATATTGATCAATAAGGCTTGCACACCTATTTGGATTATGAACAAAAAGGCCATGGATAGACGATATGATTTCTCCAACCAAGTTTCCATCTTCCCCAAGTTGTAAAATATTCTACAACATATATCCTTTCAACAACTCATGATTGTAATATTCTGGTTTATCGTTGTCCAACTATCAATGTTAGAGTGAATACCACTGAAACAAATGAATCTTCTAGTTGAACTTCTAAAAAATTATGCACATGGTTTCCTCATGAAGATGAATGAAAACCAAAGCTAATCCAAGCTTTCAGTTAAACAAAAAAATGAAATGCATCAAATGAAAAGAAGAAAGATCTCATGCAAAAAGAAACTAAGACTAAATCCATCTTGAGCTACAACCTAAACTAATAATAAATGGTGGCTTTTATTCAAGAAAGCAAGTCAAACCAAAATTTATGCTACTCATGTAGAAATATAAGTAATATTTGTACTAAGCAAGCATAAAAGGAAGTAAAAGAACTATGCTACTCCTATTTCTACTCTATCCTATATTGGATGAAAACTGACTATGTGAAAACATAATGTCAATGCATCCATTCAATCAACTCCAAACTTTCAACCACATGTTCATCAAAAGTCAATAGTAGAAATTAGAGCAGTGAGAGATAAAAGATAGGAAGAATTGAATCACGTAAATCTCTACTTAGCATGTGAAAGTTGTATCATTATTATTCATGGGAAATATAGACATGTAATATCCCTCCAACCAAGCTTTAATTGCATCATAAAATTTACAATGACCACCATAGGACTGTTGGAAGGAATTTAAAAATGAGTGGCATACTTGATGAGACCCATAAATGAAATTTGCATGCCATGTACCTTGTGGGAGAGTATAAGTATGGGTGCTATCTTATATTATAGAGGTCAAATCAAGATAATGAGAACCTGGCATAGCCATTGGTCGAAATTGAAATGCATCATTATCCAAGAAAGTCTCCCTAGGCCCACATATGTTGAGAGGAGAAACAATATCTGATTGTTTTAGGGAAACATTGAGCGAAATATCACTCCAAGACTTATCCTATAACATCATCAAAATAATGTGAGGAGTGCTAGAGTATTGAGATAGAATCCAAGGACGAGTGATGCATCTACCCCTGAAGATTGACATGTGATTCTAGAGCAGATTTAGGTGTTAGTGTTTCTTGGATCAACTCAATGTTTCCTATGTGTTGTATGGTGATGGGATGTTTATTTGATATAAATTATTCATGGAGATATAAAAACCTTTTGTGTTATGCATACCTTATATTTTATGTCAGTAACATCTGTGGATTGAGGTTAGAAATATCATATCGTACATGATAATTGGATGATACATTCATGCTTACATTCAATTCTGGAACATAAAAATAGTCACCAAAAATAGGGTTATCATTATCAAATTGTGATTCAACATGTTCCAGAAATTTAAATTGCAAAGGACTTTGAGCTTTGTGCTTACTGGATGGACTATCATTAAGAATGATTTTTTGATCAATCAAAGCTGGACAATCTTCTTGTTCTTGTTTTATCATTCAATTTTTCATTGTAAGAAAAGTGTGAATATTGCACTGCATGATAAAAATGTGGGTGCTCATGTGGGTGATTATCATCAAACAAATTCATATAAAGAGAATGAAGATCTTCACATCTTGAAAATGACAGGATTTCCTCAATGAGAGGTTTGTTACAGACCAAATTATACTCATGATTCTCTAAAGGGGAGACACTAGATTGTTCCCACTCTGGGTCTAAGGGGTTTAATATTTTTGGTAAATATTCCCCCATAGTTGTGACAAAGTGTTGATTAGAGATCATGTACCCCCCATCATTCATTACAAGATCATGAATTTCTGTGAAGGATATATTTGTTACTTTTCCTAGTGCTACATTATCATTCAAATCTACAACAAGTTGGTGAATTGATTATTCATTCAATATAGATTCGATATCATCTATTGTAACAATTTCCTCAGATGGTTCTCTGAAATCAATTTACAGAGTATCATATGTCTAAGGATAGGAATGAATGGTCTGTAGGTTTGAAAGTATTCCTTTGGGATACAAGGTGATCGAATATACATTGTGTAGATATGAATCTTGTGAATGAGAGATAATTTGATTATTCATATAGTATCCTTTAGAAATAGATATGAGGTATGAAAACCAATCAATGATTTCTTGGTTTGAGGGTTTGTCACTTTCAGGAAATCTAAAATAAATCTACATGAATCTTTGAAATAAATCATTCACAGACTCGTTTTGAGCCTACAAATTTCTGCTTCATTAAAGAGTTCATCATAAACATAATATACATGAGAAAATATAAAGAATTGAATGAATTGTTTCCATCTATGTATCAATTTCACTGGTAATGTCCTAAAGCAGGCTTTAATCCGTCCTTCAAATGTGAGGATAAATAATTGACAAATTTTATTGTACCAAACAATATTAAGATTTTGTTGTACAATATTAAACTGACTGAGATGTGTGAATGCAAAGACATGCCCTTCACCATCAAATTTTGATTTGGACAAGAGATTAATTGTCTTGACTGAGATGCCCCCGGTGGGTCTCTGAAGACTCAAAGGGTTATCCCATACAGAGATGTGGAGAGGATCTATGGGTTGGTTAAAACAATTTAATGAAATGACTCCACATGGGTAGACTTGTCATCCAACCTTCCTTCTAGAGCCAATTCTATTGACACGAAAAAAATTACCTTTATCAACATAATGGATTACCCTTGATAAGAAGTACCAATTATACCTCTCACCATTTGGAATAGGGAACCCATCCAGATTATCGCTCAACAACCATTTCTAGTTTGGGGTTTATTGGTTACAGGCTGGTCTATTGATGAAGGATTCTAATCTAAAGTATGAGAATAAACTAATCTAAAGTGCATGCATCCATATGGAAAAGGTAACAAGAAAGAAAACATTGAATCAAGCGTGCTCCTGTTGATGACCCAGGGAATAGTTCACACATATCATAGACAAGAATAGGAATAAATAATTGCAAACACATAATAGTCTAGCATTTAAACAATCATTTATAGTCACATGTCCACAAATTTAGACAAATATTCCCTAAAGAACCAAAATACGAATGGAACAAACATACATGAGAATAGTCTACAATACAAAGTACATTCTTACACTACCTAGGTGTTGAGAAAAACACAACATTATAGTCCACACACGTGCAACACAAGAATCAAATTTCTCTAGAAATTATCTTGGCCAAACATGCTTCTCCTCATTACAAGCTTTAATAATACATGAAATCTCAAAGATCCAAAATCCCCTACTTCGAATGCAATCCCTTCATTTATTGAGATTCACCTTGACTCTTGGCATTATGCCTTCCCGACTCTTGACCTTCCTCCTTCCCCACTCTTGACATTCCCTTTACAAAATTTTGTCCTTATCCTCTAAGGCATGATAAGGGAATAATGACAATATAAATTTTCATGATCTAATATATCTAACATTATATGCATTTACATTTCAAATTTTGTCTTTTAGTGCTCGTGGGCCATCATGGATTTTGACCCTAGTTCGCCTCAGACAATGTGATGAATAATCTAAACATTGGGCGTCTCTCCTTCCTCTATGCTTGGGGCTTGCATACCACAAGGATTGTACTTCATCTTTTGTCATTTGGGATTGATTCTCTTTTGTCGATGGATTCTCCTATGCTGGTGTATTATCCATTGTTGTAAATCACATTTGCAAAGATGGCACTATGTCTCTGTAGTATACTCCTTTACACACTATGTATTCCTATTTCTGAATGCGTTCTTTATTTAGTTGGTGCCTAGGTGTCATTCAACATCAAATACATGAGTTGACCATACATAACATTTCGAAATATAAATTAAAACATGTTTAACCATGGATAAATTGATTGGAAATTGAGTGAGAAGTTCAGATATACTTCCCTGAGTATGATATCTAGTCCTTTTGATGGTTGTTTCATGGACATCCCCTATTGCAATGCTGTGTTATTGAATTTTGGGTTGATGACAATATGTCAATACGGAAAATAAAAAATATACGATGAATGGTGAGGAACAACTTGAAAAATATAAATGTGAAGTTGCATAGCTTGACGAGACCTTTCCAATGGTATAAGGAACACATAAAATGGGTATTGAAGTCAAAGGTTATGGCTAAAATACGAAATGCATTTTTACAAGACCTGTCATTGTATCAGAGGTTGGAAGTTATTTTTCTTCTGGTGTATCGACATTGGAAGAAGGATCATCTCTGGTATTTTAGCACCAAAAAAATATTGAGCTCTAGTATGTCGGTGCCAAAAGAAAGACCGAGATCCGACGTATCGACACCAGAAGAAATATTGAGCTCCGACGTCTAAAGGAAGGCAAATAAATTGATTAAAAAAAATAAGTGTGGGACCCATTTTCCACATCAACGAAGATGAGTTGATTCCATCAACAATGGGCATATCAATGGGAAATGGGTGATCTCCTCTTATTTATCGGTGAGAAAGAGATTTCTTCCCTGACACTAGGCGTATCAACAGTTCAAAGGGATGATGAAATCCCTAAGGATTGAGATCTAGTATGAAAACTTGAAAATACAGGCTGAACAATGAGGAATATCCTGAAACCTATAGATAGGAATTTTTATAACTCGAGGAGACCTTTCCAACGGTATATAGAGTGTATGAAATGGGTTATGGAGTCAAAAGTTATGGCCAAAATACAAAAGACAATTTTACAAGACCTGGAGGTGTGTTAACGCTAGAAACAAGATTCCCTCTACTTTATTGACAAAATAAACAAGATTTATTCCGGTGTATCAGAAAAAGAAACAAGCTTGCCTATGGTGAAGGAAGACATTTGAAAAATTTCTAACTGTCTTTTTTAATGGCAATAAACAGTAAGAGCATGAGTTCAAAAGTCCATAACTTTATCATACAATGTCCAATTGAGGTACTATTTTTTGCAATGCAGAGAGCACAGAGAGAGGTCTAGAAAGAGACCTTACAACTTCATTCAATTATTTGAGTAGATTCATGTTTAATGAAGGTCTCAATTAATGAGGCTTGCTTGGTGGGAAATCCTTGGAAATCATTTTGGCACTTTGAAATCTTAGATTTTGATTCCGTTAGTGGCGTTGGAATCACAATCCCACAAAAAATACATCTAGCCTATTTCAAGAGTGAAAAAACCACTTTGACTAGTACCCAAAATTGCGAGCAAATAAATTTTTTAATGAAAGTTTGGACCTCGTTCTCGCTACTTCTTTGCCCAAATTCAGTTCCGTCAATTCCTGTGGCACTTGTGTTATATAGGATATTAATCCATCCATTGGAACCAAGTTTATACATCAACGAATGAGAAATATTGTCCAACGAAAACAACCAACTGAATTTTGGAGCACTTGCCACTGAGTATGTGACAAGAGTACCAATTCTTCTTTGAGATGAAATTCAAAACCAACCCATGTCTTGTAGATGTTGTTATTAACCCACCTAACAATAAATATCACTTTCATGATCAAGGTTAGTCATAGAATCAAAAGGTGCAAAATATACATGCTGGTATGATATGCGTAATAAAAGCTGTTAGAAACACACACAAACTCATCAACATTATTATAATATTCAATCTCGACAACAACATGATGTAAATTAAAATCAACAAGCAATCAAACGAACTCGCTTAGTGGGTGTAGTGAAAAGGGTCTGAGTTGGAGGAAAATAAGAGAGGCCTCAAGATGTGAATGTCTCATTGATACATTGTGTATCGATGAAGATAGGAGAATATCATTGATACATTGTTTATTGACGAAGATAGAAGAATCTTGTTGATACATCGTGAATTGTCAAGAAATAGAGATCCTGCATAGATACATATTGATGGTTGGAAGTGGATGGAGCACTGGTGTGTTAATGTTCATGGGAAGATTGTCGCCGATGTATTGGCGATTGAGAGTCATGAGGGGATGTTTGTCAATGTATCAACGCTTGATTTTTTATTAGGCGCCGATACACAATGGCTATGTGGAAATTTTATAAGTGCTAGCTCAATTTGTGTATTGGCATGGGGAGTGGCAAATTCGTTGATATGTATCAGTGTTAAATGATTGATTAGACACCGATACATAAGAACTTTACACAAATTTTCTAAGTGTTAGTTCATGCTATACATTGGTGCTCAATGAATGATTGACATCGATGTATACATGCTCAAAGAATTATCACCGTTGATACACTAGAAGATGGAAAAAAATATTTAAGTGTTGGTTCTTCTTTGTATTGGTGGGAAAAAAGAGTATGTTTTCAATATAGACTGTATCGATGAGGGAAAGATGATGCTCGTCGATATAGGTTGTATCGGCAGGGAAAAGAATATTCCCTCCGATACACTGTGTATCGGTGAAGAAAAAAGGAACTCACCGATACATTGTGTATTGGCGAGCCAAAGTGACCTTAAGAAAATGTTGAAAATGGTAAAGTCTAGAAAGAAAGAAGAGAGTCTTGGGATTTATCATTTGCATGAGATAGTTTAGAAGGTTTTCCAATAAAAAAAGTTTAATAGGGGGTCCCAATTTCTTCTCTTAAAGTAATGGTGAATAAAATAAATTAGGGAGGGTGTTGTGTTGGCACAACACCACCTAATTTGTATGCATTCATAGATCACAAAGAAAATTAAAGCAAGGTTGGGATCTTTCAAATGTTTAATGATACTAGTGGCCACACACTCCTCATCAATCTACCACATTTAATTAAAACAAAGCAATTTAATTAAACCCTTACGTAGAAAACCTCCAACAGTCTGTCACTTTCAACCACTCGACCACTCTCCACTTCCCACCCCCATCAATCTGTTCCTGAAGAAGAATCAATAAGGTTTTTTCATATTTAAGTAATTGTTATTAACTTGGAATTACAAGAGTTAATATTATATTTCCTTACTTTTAAATTCCCTCGCCCTCGCAGGGCGAGCGTTCGTTCCTCACCCTTGGCCAAATGCATAAATACTCTCAACAAGACCATGTGAACATGTACATACTACACATAAGATCTCGTCAAAATTTATTGTCCTTGAGAGAATTATGAGGTAATAAACATGGACCATCCAATCTAAGGAAAAGAGATTGACAATTAAATTGACGGTCATGAGTAATTACAAAGGCCCCCAATTTTTGTGTCTCAGAAGGCTTCTGCCTTGCTATTAGTGCTCTTGCTGCCCAATAATGGGACCATTCTTAAAAAAAAATCAAGTTAAATATTGACGAGTTAAAATTGGAAAAATTGGAATAGCCCTTCAATTGCAAAGTTAGGAAGTAGATGCCACTTTATTTTGGATGAGTTCATTTATAATATGCCCACTAGATAATCTTATGGGATACATCTACATGTTTGATTGTTTTGTCAGTGCACAATGCATTGTCCTCGAATTTCAAGGACAAAAAAATAAGGGAATGAACAATAATTAATTAATCTTCATGCTTGCATGGCTATAAAATAAGAATCCTTATTCAGATTCTTATTCAAGGTTCAGAGGGATATAATTGGTGAAAAGGTTTACGACATGATTCGAATATAGGTTGAGTTTATTCGAATATTTATAGGTTGAGTTTATTCGAATATTTATATTTATTGGTGTATAGGTTGAGTTTATTCGAATATTTATTAAATCACTATGTAACCATGTCCCTCTTTGTACTCAATTCTTTGTTACCTAACAATTTCCTTCTTCCTACTCATTTTTTCTTTTATGATTTTTAAAATTATATTTAAACTTATTTTAAAAAATCAATATTTAAATTTAAATTTACTTATAAAGAAGACTTTTTATCTTTAAAAAAAAATCATCATGGAAAACCATTTTCATGTTAAGCTTATCAAATTTATTTATAATCATTTTTTTAAAAATAGCTTTGTTACTTATCTCACTTGTTTTTTTAATTAGAGAATGGAATGGTTCAAATGAATAAATGGTCACTATTATTGTGAGTTAATGCTTTAATGTTTTTTTGATTGATTATATCACAACGAATATAATTTAGATAATGTTATCTTAGTTAATACAAATGAATCCATTCGGCCATGTTTGGAATTCCATTGTTGAACACAAATATCATGTAGTATCTAGGTGGTGCTACAACAAAGCTCAGAGGTGTTGTAACTATAGCAATATATATTCCTCTTACTCTGTTTGGGCTTGTTGAGGCACGGATGAGCAGTCTCTTATTCATGGAATAAGCATGAGTTGTTAAGGATGGATAGTGGAGAATAATTTTAAACAAAGAATTGAATTGTGAATCTTGTACCATAGCTCACAAAATCTATAGATAGGGAAATGATAGTATGCCTCGAGGTGTTGTAGGATTCGTCCAAATAATAAGGGTTGTATGCTTCCAAAAAAAGCTCCGATGGAAACATGGCTTTGGAGAAAACATAACCAACATGAAGGTTTCAGCCTCCTACAAAAATATTCCCATTAGTTAATACATTTTCACTCAAATGATACATTCTTGGAATGGTGGACGCTGTCAATACTGTAAATTTCTACCCCGCCAATGCATTAGGTTTGTATAAATAGGGAGTAAGAGTCAGATTCCTTGCAATATCCCAACCTATATGGGGGATACATTAAATGAACCCAAGACACAACACATTCGTTCGTGGTATATACTGCTAATTTCAATAGATATTGAAAAATACCCACAAAAATTCTTTTGTTGAACCCCTCTCCAAATACATTTATCCAATTTAAATACCCCATGTTTTTAGTAGATATTTAGGTATACATTTTTTCCTTGCATTTTTAATATCCGCTTTTTAATTTCTACCCCTATTATATAGAAATGACAAAACTCTTATAAGCTTGCAAATCACAAAAAATAACAAAAACAAACAAACAAGTGCACTAACATTGTTAGAGCAAGATTTGCCTCACCCCATGCAACTTGCTTAGAAGACATTTTCCATTTTCCTATGCAGACTTGAAGTCCCTTTTTGAAATTACTAGAGCTAAAAATTGTATTTTTTCACATATACACGCCCTAACAGCTATACAACATGCGTATACGCATGTTGCACCATTACAACCCGCGTACATTGGGTTTTGTGCCCAAAATAAAAAATGGTGTCGGGTTTCCATGTCACGTCACGAGATCCATGATCCTTGACCTTCCATATACTGGAAACGTTTCGACTCGGCCCTTCAATTCCATTTGAAGGCTATAAATGGGCCATATCCAAGCTATGGAAGGAGAGGAAGAATTCAACTTTGAGAGCAAACTTACTCTGGAGAAATTATTCACTTCATATTGAGTTTGCATCCCTTTGTCCTTTTAAGTCTTAACACATTGTTCAGCCCCCAAGCTCTTCCCTCTTTGATGGAGAACCTCATTGTCTCTCTTATATGAGCTTGCCTTTGGTGGATAATTGAAGTGGTGGAGGCCTAGTTGGAAGGGACTTAGTTTCTCAGTTCTGAGATGTGCCGACACGAAAGTTTGTCATTCATACACTTCTGTTGATCATATTTTAATAGAAATACTCTTTTCTCATCCAATTAATGTCTTGCAAATATCTGAATTGTTATTCCATGGGCATATTTGTTATGAATATTGATGGATTGTGATATTATATGTTCTAATTGTATATATTATCACCATATGCTTACGTATCTTGGTTGTTGAGGACAAGTTGTAGGTGTATAGATTTTAGTCAAGTGCTCAACAATGGTCTTCTTCAAACATCCGGATGAGGTAGGCTCTTTATCTTGTCTTGTTAGCATCTTTGTTTATATGGCATAATTGAGACTAGAGTTGATTTCTGTAGTCATTCTTTCAATTGTGGTTTACCCCATGCCATAGAGTGATTTTCCTTGTAACAGAATTGGTGACCATACTGGGGATATAATCTTCTTTTCGGGGTTTGGAGTGTTTTTCTCCTTAGATTTCTCTTAGTTAGCTTGATTTTCCTTGTCGTCTGATTGCTTGACAACCTATTTTCATTTTGAGTATGAGTTTCCTGGCCTTATCCTTAACATGGCAGTGTTTTAATATATATGCAGTTTTTCCCTTGACAGACACCTACATATGCGAGATGTCGTTCTATAGGGAGCGTACATACACGGGTTTTTCCTGAACAGTTGCGCACATCATCTTTGTTTTCTTGATTTCTAAGTTTTTTGTTTGCTGGGTAAGTTTTGATGGTTGCTGAGTTTTCTTGGGTCTCTGTCATGACTATTAAGTGCCTACAGAGTGATAGGAAACCTTTCTTTGGTTAAATTTTCGAGCGATTTTTCTTTCTCATCAATTTTTTTTCATTGTCTGTATTTGCATCTTGGGTTGGGTGTTTGCTTCTTGATATCCTGTTTGGTTTGTCTCTTTTTCTTACAATAGGGTTTATATATCAATCTCTTGTTCAATCCTTGCATTTTCAATTATTTATATTGAAAATACAAAAAAATATACATTTTGCGTGTTGGCATTTGATCTTTTGGGTTCTTATTATTGATATTGATACATGTATGGAAAGATTTCATCTTATTTGAAATTGCAGAGTTGAATTGAAAGTTGCATTTTGAAAAGCTTATCATTTATTGAGAATTGAAGTTAGGACTTTGCATTATATTCATATTCATTTTTTTTACTTGTTGAGTCATAACATCATCAGTTTCACAACCACATATTTTGAGTAACGCTGATAAATTTAAAATTGATTAGAAACGATTTTATTTTTCAGGGTGCACAAACTAGCTTAAGATTTAGAGCCTTGGAATAGGATTTTGTGAGTAAACTTCTCCAAGGCTATTAAACTCAACATATGTGTCTGACTAAGGGAGTGGTGAAATACATTGTATAATTGGGGATGTCAGGAGGCTTTTCTCACACCAGAGTTAAGCATGAGGTCGCACGAAGTTGGTTGCAGATATATCCATCCAATATCTTCTTAGCATCAAAGATATTTCTGGGGATATATTCATATATGGGGGTCTTGCTAGTACCTTTACCTTTGTGAGAGGCAGTGATTTCGAGGGCAAGACTGGTGAGGATCCTGGTGATCATGTCACTAATTTTCATCTTTGGTGCTCTTCCAATTCCCTTAACAATGATTCTATTCGTTTAATATTGTTTTAAAGCACCCTCACGGGGGTTGCAGTGAAATGGTACATAGATCTACCAGGGGGGACGTACATGAATTTTAATTAGATGGTTTTAGTTTTCCTCAACCACTTCCAATTTCAGGTTCGTTACGACACCGACATAGAACTTTTGTTGACTCTTCTCCAGGAAAAATCAACCCATATCTCGGATCACATCCAAGAGTGGCGTAGACGGAAGAGGTTGATCAAGGCCTACATTCCTCCAAATTTCCTACTAGAATGGTTTCTTAAGTCTTTATTGCCTTATATTTCGAAGGATTTTTCTACATCCAGGGTAACATCCAAAGAGGAAGCGATTTTTAAAGCCTAGTAGTTATATTTCATATATGCTCAGTCTGGGATGTTATACGAAATTCTTCCTGATGCACTAAGGTCAAACTACAAACCTAGACAAAATCCTGGGCCTTATGTCGATGGCATTATAGGCTCCACAAATCTTAAATCTACAGACTTGGTGACAAGCCAGTTGAAAGAGTTGTCTCTAAGCCAGTCTATAGGAGGACAAGATTCGTCTATGTCCTCCACTCCCATTTAGTCGATGGATGTGCATTCTGTGAAGTCGTCGACCAACCCGATTGGTAACCAACAACTAGGAGGGAATAAAAAGAAAGGACGTGGTGAAAATTGTAAGGGTGGGATAAATAATGATATTAAACCCAAAGACAATGCTAATAATGATAGATTGAAGGTTAATTCCGGTGAGGGAAAGAAAGAGAAGAGAAAGGTGAAATTCCCTTGTAAGATTTGTATTGATGATCACCTTACCCACTTGTGCCCCAAACTTGAGGAAGTTGCGAGGCTTTTATCTCTATCGCCCGCTCTGTTGACAAACCCTTTTCTGCATAATCAACACATGGCCTCAAACTCCTCTAATATCGGAAATACAACGAGTGGGAGTCAAAACCTATCATAGCATGACGATGACCATCTATGCATAAATATGGTCCATTCTTAGATTAATATAGCCACTCGGTCTTGTGATTACAGTTCTTCACAGGTTGTTCTAGGTCTAGAGTCTCCTCCTACTTCAGAGACACCTTTACAGATCGAAAATCCAGAGCCTTTGCCTCGTATTCTGAAAGGAGTACTCAAATGATCTACCCACAACCCTAATGCTAGATCTTGTCATAACTACTCTATTGTTGAGGATTCAAGTCAAACCCCTTGCGCAATGTCAGCTTTGGAGGTACTCCAGACGTGTCCTTCTTAAAGGAATGCCTTGTTATCTGCATTGGAGCTCTAGACCCCTGTGGCTCTAAGTTTATCAAGTTTGATGTCATGGATGTGAAGCCTCACTTTCCTTACCACATGGCCTTTCAAATCCATGTGGATTACTCAAAGTATACCATCAAACGTATTGTTATTGATGAAGGCATTGCAACGTGCATGATGTTCCTAACCTGTTGGAAAGCCATTGACTCTCCAACCCTCTCTTAATATTCGACTATGTTGACCACATTTGATGGTCATTATTTTTGTCCCCACGGTATTCTTCCTACCTTTCCGGTCTAGGTAGGTGGAAAGACAGTGGAGGTGGATGTCGAGGTGGTTGTACCATTATTTTCGTCCCCACGATATTCTTCCTACCTTTCCAGTCTAGGTTGGTGGAAATACAGTGGAGGTGGATGTTGAGGTGGTTGAGGTAATAAGTTGACTATAACTTATTACTAGGGTGTAACTGGACTTATTCTATGACTACAGTCATATCATCCATTTTTCGTACTTTATGCTTTCCACACGAAGGGAAAATCATGACGATCGATCAATTATCCTTTGCGCATGCTAGCCCCAATGCATCAGTTGGACCTTCGATCCATGTGACCGACAATTCTCAGCGGACAACTGAGGATATTGGTGTCAGAATGTATTCCTCCCTTATGGGTACCTTTGATTTCATGGCACCAATTCATCATATCTATGCCATTTCCAGTAGGTCTTCTTCGTCAATGAGGTCTGTTCCTTTCTGCACTTCATATTTTAACGATCCTTGGACCCTACCTTCCCTGACCTTGTCTTGTGAAGGTCGGTCACATATTGGAATGGAAATGCCATTGTCGACGACAGAGATAGCGTATTAGGTTTCTCTTGACTCTACTGTCAATCCAGATCCTATCCCCTTGCAGACGAACGAGGATTATCATGTTCTCCAACAGTATGGGACAATTCATCGTCTTAATCACATGATTACCTTGATGATAATTTACTTTCGGATGAAGCAATATTAGAAGCAATGAATGGTTCTGATAGGCCATGGGATGATATGCATCATCACTCTTACTTCCTCCCATAGCTTGTTAGGATCGAATAAGACGATTTTAGATCTACCTTGAGAGAGATAGTTGATCGCGCCGTAGTTACACTAGATACGCACAACATTTATGTCGAAGGAAACATGATGAGTATTTATCCCACCATCACAATCAACATCTCTCACATTCCTGGTAAAATTGAAAATACATATATTGGTGTGGATTGTTCGCCTGAAGAAATTCATATCTACACTGAGCTCTTCAAAGAATTTTGTGATGTATTCTCTTGGTCATATGAAGAGATTTCGGGAATCGAACCTCGCATTGTCGAACATGAGATTAAAACATACTTGGATGCTAAACCTGCTCGACAACGAATTAGAGATGTTAATTCTAGGAAGGCCCCTGCTATTAAGGCAGCGATGGAGAAACTGCTTAAGGCCCCTAGTTCTCAATCTCATTTTTCATACAAAGGACTTGGACGATGTCAACAAAGGGTGAAGGTATGACCTCACTACCAATTTCTACTTTTGAAAGAGTGTTATGAGGAAAATCACTCTATGGCATGGGGTAAACCACAAAAGATAGAATGAATGCAAAAATCAACTCTAGTCTCAAGTATGCTATATAAACAAAGATGATAACAAGACAAGATAAAGAGCCTACCTCGTCCGAATGTTTAAATAAGATCACCGTTGAGCACTCGACTCAAAGCTATACACCTGCAACTTGTCCTCAACAACCAAGATACGGAAGCATATGGTGATAATATATACAACTAGCACATGTAATATCATAATCCATCAATATTCATAACAAATATTCCCATGGAATAACAATTCAAATATTTGCAAGACATTTATTGGACGAGAAAAGAGTATTTCTATTAAAGTATGATCAACAAAAGTGTATGAATGAAAAAATTTCGTGTCGGCACGTCTCAGAACTGAGAAACTAAGTCCCTTCCAACTGGGCCTCCACCACTTCAATCCTCCACCAAAGGAAAACTCATATAAGAGAGACAACGTGGTTCTCCATCAAAGAGGGAAGATCTTGGGGGATGAAGAATGTGTTCAGAATTAAAAGGACAAAGGGATGTAGATTCAATATGAAGTGAATAATTTCTCCATAGTAACTTTTCTCTCAAAGTTGAATTCTTCCTCTCCTTCCACAGCTTGGATATGGACCATTTATAGCCTTCAAATGGAACTGAAGGGCCAAGTCAGAACGTTTCCAATATATGGAAGGTCAAGGATCATGGATCTCGTGACATGACATGGAAACCCGACACCATTTTTAATTTTGGGCACAAAACCTGATGTACGCGGGCTGTAATGGTGCAACCTGTGTATACGCATGATGTATAGCGGTTAGGGCACGTATATGTGGAAAAATACAATTTTTAGCTCTGGGAATTGAAAAAAGGGACTTCAAGTCTACATAGGGAAATGGAAAAGGCCTTCTGAGAAAGTTGCATGGGGTGAGGAAAATCTTGCTATAACAAAGAGTGTTTCACCATTTTTTTACTATGCATTGATTTCTTTCCCAACAAGCCATTTCCTAATACCTATTACAACTTTGAAAAACCTATAAAATCCCCCTGCCTTGTGCACACCCCCCCAATACCTATAAACCAAATTCAATTGAAAAATACCTCTCCCCCCTAATATGAATCAATATGTTGACTTGATTTTTCACAATTTTAGAACCCTCTTTATGAATGAACATGATAGGATATTGGCCAACAAGAGAAGTCCCCGTGCCAACCTGCCATCCCTTCTTAGCTCCAACGATTATCATAATTTCACCATTGGGAAGGATGAGAATATCTCCCATAACCCTGGGTGCAAGTGTTGAGTCGAAAAACTGATAATCTTTTTACATCCTTTTACCATCTTTTCACATCCTTTTCCCTTGACTTTTATCCTTTTTCGCTTTCTCGTGACCCTGCTGTACTCCATTTTTATGCTTATATGTGGGATTAGGCTCAATATTTTCCAATGCATTTATTTAATTATTTCAAGTGAATTTATGATTAAATGTTAGAAAAATAACATATTCTCACTTATATTTCAAAACTATGTTCGTTTTCTAGTGATTATAGGAAAAGGGACACACAATTTCAGTAATTACAGGAAATAAGGAGATTCCCGTAATAATGAAGTTTTTACCACTTTCTCCAAATCTGTACAACCAAATTCGAATTTCCTCTTCAAACATTGAATATTTAATGAGAATTTTGGATCATCATTCAATTCTCTTGCATATGGAAATAATCTTGGAGCCTTTAATGAGATTGGTTGTGAAGATCTTGAAGATATTATGAGCTAATTTCTAGTTGTTGATTTTTATCAAATGGTTGTACCCACATGAGAAACTTGTGGATTTAGAAGAAATTAGTGGATTTGAATTTATTATTTGTTATTTTAGTTTCAAAGAATATTTCTGTATAAATAAGAGTGTTTTCTTCATTCAAAAGGAGGACTCTTGGAGCATACATCCAAATTATGATGGAATAGAATAAAACTTCTTGATATTTCTTTCCACATAGATTGGCATCCTCTAATATTAGAGGTAGTATGATTTGATTTAGTTTATGATGTTATAGATTTTTTTGCCTTGTTCTTGGGATAATTGTGCTCACTCCAAATAGATCATGGTGGTATTTTACTTCATTTTACATGTCTTTATTTAATTCTGCTATTTGATTTCATGAACAATCTTTTTCTTTTGCAAGTTAGATTAGTTTTATTTTAAGCAATGATTCATGGAAACAAGATGTGCCTAATTCATACATGATCGACCTTTCAAGTACACAATCATTGCCAGGAATGATTAAGTTTACTTTTTATTGATGAAGTGTGGTGTGTTTAATTTCCATAGTTAGTTTCATTGAATTATATTATGAAATATACCAAAATAGTATTGTTGTAGAACGTTCATATCTCAATTATTGAACACTTATCTACAACCTGATTTACAACACTCATGGATATAATAAGATATAATTAAATGATGAATTTGTCTTTCATTCCATTTATTTCATGCAATTGATTTAATAAGTAGGATAAACATTAAGCATTCTAGATACATCATACTACAAATAATCTAATTTTGCACATACTATGTTTTCATTTCACAAGTTTACATAGTCCATATTGATAATTAAATGTTACATAATTTATACTTGACAACATGCATATTCTCCATAGCCCAAACTGGGATGGGATATGTAATATCAATCCTTCCACAAATTTGAAGAGCATTCATAAAATTCCCAACTTTTTCTAAGGTGTAGTAGTTGTTAGGAGCAACACCACATATGATAATTTCTATCCTCTAAAATCCATGAAAAGCTGATAGTGGAAACCTAGTAGATGGACTAGTGGATGGGTAATTTTCAAGTCTATTTGGCATTATGGGAAAGGTATTTACAACAATATTTCTTCTAATAAAATAAAATGGAATCCTTGTTGGAGAAGAGGAAGATATTTCCATTGGAGGAGAGATGAATAAAATGATAGAGATTTTTCTCCACAATAGGAGTATTACTATGTGAAAGAAATGGAAATGAATATGATTTCCCTCTAGGCACAAACCTGTAGGAGAAATCTCACCTACCTCCCATAACATTAATTATATTGTTGGAAACGATCTGATTGGAAGCATACCACGATTCTCCTTAAGTCTATTAAACCCACCTCCATTCCAATCGCAAGTAGAATTAACACATGATATAAACGAATGAATATTGTTGGCTCCATCATTGAATCCATTGGTGCTAACCAAAATATTGTTGGATGCAAAGTTGTTGGATGAACAACAAGTATTAGTCATGAGAATCAACAAACTGAGATTGTTTGTAGCAATGTTGTATTCAATGGAGTGAGCCCATCAGTTGTGGGTGAGTGCTTCATCATTTCGATTGTCTCTACAACATCCATTTGGGAGGTGCAGTGGCGAAGGATTTGAAGTTCGTGTGATTGAACACGACCACTATATTTTTGAAGGTTGTAGTCATATGCATGGAGGAGATGGATCCATTCCCAACCACAAGCTCCCATGCACCATAATTCATAGTCGCTTGAGTGCTAATACTTGACATGAGAAAAAGTAGGCCCATACACAAAATAATGATGAATTTAATCATTTTAGAATTGAATTGACGAAGTTAATAACATCCAAAGTTCACTTGCATTTATGATATTGTTTTCTCCTTAATATGAACTCTTGGCTTATATTAGAGGAAGATGATATGCGAGTAAGCTATTATACTTGGGATTAGAGACAAACATGGGAGAATGACCATATCTAAACTTATTTATATATGGAGTACAAAGAGGGTTGTAAAGCTCATGTATTTAGGCAGCCTATTGGAAGAAATGGAAATATGTGATATATAATCCAAAATTGAGATCTACTTAATGGAGGCCTAACAATCAAATTGTCAATTGTGACATATTAACTAGCACAACCACATAATTAAAAGTGGTTGATATATGTTGATTGGTGTTATTTTCCACCTTTTTAAACTAATGGCATCGATAGATGTATATCAACCACTTTTAATTATGTGGTCGTGCTAGTTGATGACCGACCTGTGTGAGGAGGATTAGTAGATTTATGAATTAAAATATCAATATAATTTTATTGAAATATCTATGATATTTTAATATGATTGACCATGTTTCACCACCTTTGGTTATGGTTTACCATGGTTGACTACATTTGACCATGTTTGGTTGTGTTTGACCATGGTTGATTATATTTGACTATGATTGAACTTGGGTAAACCATGGTTTACTGTGGTTGAATTTGGTTGACCATGGTTGACTATGGTTGACTATATTTAACCTTGGTTGTCTATATTTGACTATGGTTAATGATGGTTGATTATACTTGATATTTGGTTGACTGTGGTTGACCATGTTTGTACATGCTTGACTATATATAGTTTACCATGGATGATTTTGATTGAATATGGTTGACTATGGATGAGAAAGCTTAACCATGTTTGACTATGTTTCAACATGTTTGACCAAGGGTGGCCATATTTAACCATGGTTGACTTTGGTTGACCTTAGTTGACCATGGTTGATCATGTTTGACTATCATTAACTGTGTATAATAATGTTTACCTATGGTTAACCATATTTGGCTATGGTTGACAATGGTTAACCACAGTTGTTTATGGATTTTCCATGTTTGACCATTTTTTTCCACGGTTAACCATGTTTGACTATGATTGACCATAGTGGACCAAGGTTGACTATGGTTGACCATGCCTAGTTATGGTCGACCATGGTTAACTTTGGTTGTCCATGTTTGACTATGGTAGACTTTAGATGAATATATTTGACTATGATTGGTTATGGTGGAATGTATTTGACTATGGTTAACTTTGGTCGACATTGGTTGAACATGTTTGACTATGTTTGACCATGTTGGACTATGTTTGGCTTTAGTTGACTAAGGTTGACCATGGTTGAATTTGGTTGACCATGTCTGACTATGGTTGACCATGTTCACTATGGTTAACCATGGTGACTATGGTTGACTATGGATGATTGTGGTGAACCATGTTTTACTATGGTTGTCTTTATTTGACATTGGTTTTACTATGGTTGACCATGGTTATTTATTGTTGAACAGGGTCGGTAATGATCAACCATAGTTAACTTTTATTTACCATGGTTTACTATGGATGAATATGTTATGCCCTAAATCGTGGCACATTACCCCTTAATTGGGGCATATTACATTAGTATTGTTCTTTTATTTATGTCGGCTTGGGTCTAGTATTTGTAATTGTACCTCCTAGTCTCCTATATATACCAAGGCGACATTTTCAATTGGAATCATCTTGTATTTGTGAATTCATATGAAGTATAAGGAGGTTTCCCCCTCGAAGAGGCTTATAATCTGAATTTATCTCTTTTTCAAGGCATTGCGTACTTATTTTGAGGTTTTTATGCTATTTTGATATTTGGTTCTTAACATTTGGTATCAGAGCTAGACAATCCTTGGGACTGGCTTCTTCAAAACAAGTCTTCTTGGCGTTTTTTCCACACGTTTTTTTTTTTTTTGCTGGAAGGTTCGGGATCTGGAATTTCTATGGTGTAGAGGATACATATAGAGCTAATGTGTGTCCAAAATTCATATCGTGTTTCATTATATTTTTGGAGATACAGTCTGTTCAAGTTAGGGTTTTTGAGTAGTCCTAAAACTAGTCTAAAACAGGTCTACTTGTCCTTTTCGCTCCCATTTTTTTTTCGGCTTGGTTTTAGGGTCTAAAATTTTTACAGTATGAAAGAGGAATAGTGAAGTATATTGTGTACAAATTCCATCCATTGATTCATTTTACTATGAAATTTATTATCTGAGGAAATTAGGGTTTTTGGATGGTCCATATTTCAGTCTAAAACAAGTGTTCTTGGGAAAACTGTTATATATAAAGTTACAGACCTCCAAATTGAGTGAGACATATTCCATTGTTTAGAGTACAGGCTGAAGTTTTACTGGTACAAATTTAAATTTCTGAAGTGAATACAGTGACACGTGGAAGTCCATACAAGTTCTCTCTCTTAAAAGGGAAAAATCAACATATCTTGGGAAAGTTATCATAAAATTCGCTTGGAGAATCCAATCTTGGTCTAACCTATGGGGATGGAAAGAAGACAAATCAGGATACCTTAGGCCAAAATTTTATACTTAGAAGGGCCGAAATTTCATAGATACAACAAAAGAAAGTTTGGCTAGAAGAACAGTTTCCAAATCAGGGTTTTTAAAGCTGCTTTGTTTTTTGGAAATTAGCATATCTTTTGACTAGAAGATCCAATTGGGGTGATTAAAAAAAGTGGAATAAAGTGGGATAAAAGGAGTATCACATAAAATTGGGAGAATCTTAAGGATTTTTAGGTACATATGTATTCTGACATCTCTAAACGTAGGAGCTATCGTTACTTGTCAATGCTACAACCCAGGGACAGTGTGGTTCTTCCACGTACCTAGAGTATATCAGAAGGCCCCTTTCAAATGGTTGCGCATTAGACAACACTACTACATATTTGAGCTCCCACGTACCCAATGTATATCGAGAGACCCCCTAGAATCCTGAGACTAATCGATTAAACCATTTGGTCGTCTTGTTTCTATAGTACACTGAAAAAAACACTCGGGGAGATCACTCTCTAGTACCTGGGTAGTCAGATAATACAACTAAGGGAATGGTAAAGACTCCTTAGTTAGTGAACTGAGATATTGGGCCAAGTACTATTGTTGGACCCCACACATATATCCAAGAGCTATAACACCTAACATTCCCTTTTCTATGAGGACCTTTGCCTTAGCCAATTAAGAATTCCTACCTTGCAGTGATACTTGGCCAACATGCCACCAAAAAAGGGAACTTCTAAACCAAATAAGACCTCAGGCAATCCTACTTGGACTCTTGATTAAGGTGAAGAAATGCACAAGGACATGGATGATTTACAAAAGAATGCATTAACAAAATATGAATGACAAAGGATGGTGGATTCAACTGAAGCTAAGCTAGAAGCTATGATAGATACTAAGATGGATGGATTAAAAGGGGAGATCATGGAAGGGTTGAAAACATTGCTAATAGAGAGGCCACCTGAAAGTGACAATGTATCCCATGAAATTCATGATGAGGACACAAGGAAGATGAATCAAGACTGGAGAAACTCCAGCTTTGGGTTGAATACCAACCACTTTTCTAAGATCGATATGAGGAAGTTTGATGGCAAGGATCCAATCACATGGATACTCTATATGGAGCAGTTCTTTTATCTACATGATGTGCCGCACACACAAAAGGTACGAGTTGCATCCTTATATTTAGAACCTAGTCAGTTTGTATGGTATCGATGGATTTGTTCTCGCAAATCACTTGTCACTTGGAAAATTTCCACGGAAGAACTGGTAGCACACTATGAGGATACAAGGAGAAATACCTTCTTTAGCCAATTGATAAATCTCAAGCAAAAGGGTTCAATTACGGAGAACATTGAGAACTTCCAAAGATTGAATATAAAGGTAACATATATTCTAGATGAGCACCTGATTGATGTCTTCATAGGAAATTTAAAGGATAACATTCAACATGAGGTTCACCTTTGGGAACTCAAATCATTGGAGAATGCGTTGAGGGTGGCGAGATATGTTGAAAGTAAAGATCTGGATATGGCTACTAGAAGGAACACCCCTAACATTTATCGAGAGAATAATGTTCCTTCTTCGAAACCACCTCAACCTACAAGGTTGACACCTCAACAATTGGAGGAAATAAAATAAAAATTCTTATGATTTAATTGTGACAACACGTATAATATGGGACATAAGTGTGGTGAGAAGAAATTATTCTACATAGATTGTGAAGAGGAAGAAGAACTATCTCAAGATGAATATGTAGAAGAGATTTCTCCTGAAGATATGACTCCCACCATATCATGTCATGCATTGGCTGGAATTATCACTCCTCAAACCCTCAAGATCGAAGGATATATCAAAAAGAAAAAGGTAATAATGCTAATTGATTCTGGTAGTACTCATAATTTCATTCATTGTAAATTAGCCAAAGCCCTCAATTGCTTTATATATCCAACACCAGAGTTTCAAGTAATGATTGAAAATGGAGGAACTATCAATTTCTCAGGAAAATTCCATAAGATCAATCTTTATATGGGGGAATATGTAATGAATAGCCCAATGATTTCTATAGCCATGGGTGGTGCTGATGTAGTACTAGGGGTCCAATGGTTACAATTATTGGGAACAATGGATTTTAATTTTCAAGAACTTTTCATGAAATTTTCATTCGAAGGAAAGGAATTTGAGTTAAGGGGTATCATAGGGAAACCTAGTGTTATAACCCTAAATTTCTCTACACATGCATACCTGGCCTTTGGCCCTCTTACTTGCATTTTTTTCCAAGCCATTACTGAGTTGCTCTTCTAAAAAACCATTTTTTTGAAGATGTACGCACCCTGCACCACTACTTCTCACATACATATGCTTGCTGCACCACTACAACTCATGTACATATGCATGCTGCACCATTACAACCCATGTATACTTGTAAAAATTAAAAAGTTGCAAGGAATTCGTTGAGATTACGGGCTATTGGGTACTTTCCCAACTAATCCACCTACTATAGCCCATCACCCAATTGAATAACCATCCCTTTGTCATATAAAAGGAGGTGTTGGGGTCTCATTCCATATCTAGACATAAAAATAGTGAAACTCTACCTGTTTCACCCCCCCTTTCCCAAGTTATTGCAGCCCTTTTGTGAGAATTGCCTCAACATTCCACAATTATCCCTTCTTCCTCCATAAGAACCCATTCACTTCCCAAGAAGAGATCATAAGGTTGAGAGGAGAAGCCATACAAAGTTGCACTTGGAGCTTGGTGAAGAGGAGCCTAGATCAGGTTCATGTAGTAGTAGCCGGATTTGGTTGTAAAGGTATAATCATTGAGTTATTAATAAAAGAATTATTTTTCCTGTCCCAAATCATGGTGTATTGAATGCTTTTAATGGTTTGTGTTTTGACATTCTAACATCTAACCCTAATTTGTATACGAAATAGCATGCTTGTAGTTTTCTATTTGTCAACCTTTGAATGCAGGTCGTCCTTGGGAGGAGGCTTGCAGTCAACGAATCTTTCAAGCACGAGGGGATCATTACCGGACATGGAGTAGAGGTATAGTTACCTGATCCCCCTCATCTTTTCTTTTCTTTTATGAGTTTTGGTATGTTTGGGGTAGTCTAGAGAAGTAGTTTAATTTTAGATGATTAATTGATCTGCCTACATTCTGAACCCTGGTGTAGTCATAGGAGGGTTTTTCCCGCTAGCAGAACTGGCGACCATACTGGGGAAGCCTCTAGGGTTTTAGGGGATTTTGGGTGTCTGATTATTTTTTCTTCCTTTCGAGTTTCTGTTGAGTCTTATGAGTCTTTTAAGGGATTCTGGTCACCTTTTGGTGCCATACCAGTTCTCCCTGCCATATAAGTTTGTTTGTTTTCTTTCTTTTTTGAGGAAGTACAGAGGTGTACGCACCCTACTTTGGGTTAGCTCGTGTACATACGCGGCCTGTGCAGTAAACAACCCACATACATACGCAGGCTACTGAAGCATCAATAACATACCTAGTTCAAGAAATTGTTTTTGAAAAAGAGACAGCCAACCTCTTTCCTAATTGAGTTTTATACTGATCAGGGTTTCTTGACAGAGTTCAGAGCCTCTATTTTTATAGCCATAGCTTGGTTTAGATTTCAGTTTACTTATCTTTTTGAAGTTTCTTGTGTTTACTTCTGAAAGGGTTTTAAGCGAGTCTTTGAATTTTTGATCGACTTGTTTGGTGTCTTTAGTGATTCCCCGCGATCTGCAGTGGGCCAAAGATCTGTTTCAGTCTTGTCTTGTTGTTCTCCCCCCCCCTTTCATTTTCTTTGAAAAAAGAGAACAAAAAAATTTATTTCAAGTTTTTCTGTTTGAAGCATTTTTCAAAAAAAAAATAAAAGATTTTTCATTTTCGGTTTGGTAAAGTAGTTGGAGTTTGTTATTTTAATAGGATAGGAAAAAGAGTTCATTTTTAAAGTTCTTTACTGATTTCTTGAAACTTAAGTAGCTTGTAGTCAAGAGAAATTTGGTTTTAGGTCTTCTTTTTAAAGATCTTGAAAAGTTGGTTACTAAGAGTTAGTTGTAAATCTTTACATTTGACTAGAAGTAATTTTGCTTTCAGAGTTTCGTCTTTTTCTCCTCTTTTCATCTCTCATACCATCACTAATTTCATCGCCATATCCTTTGAGTTAAACAAGCCATTAAAATGAACGCTAAATATAAAATTAATTAGACTTTTATGTTTGTATGGTCAACCAATTAGTTTAGGGTTAGGGCCTTGAATTAGGTTGGAGAGGAAAATCTTCAAGGCCGTTAAACAAACATCAGAGTCAGAGCTAGGGAGTGTTAAAGTCCAATGACGTTAAATTTATCTGGGACCCCCCTCTAACATAGGGGTTAAACACAAGGTCGCGTGAGGAAAGGCAACGGAGATAACCACTCCAAAGCTGGACTAAACGCAGTGGGGAGCACATATTGAGGATCTGTCATGGGAATACTATCGCTCACATTTTCCTACAGATCTTCGTGGACCTTGAATCCATTTGAGATCCTCTGTTGTCTTATAGACCACTTGATTTCGATACCCTCGGTAGGTTTCAAACTTGTTATCCTACTCATTGCGGTCCAGTTGACTGTTGATTGTACCCTCCTGGTGACTGTTCGCAAGCTGGAAACTTAGTTGCCTATATTCTAGGGACTTACACAGGTGAATGTGGGGGTATACCATGATACCTAGGGAATACGTTGGGTCACACTTTGCAGAGTATACTCGGAGGGTGATTCCATGTTCGAGTTTCACTTGTACTGGTAAGTTTCTCTAGTGTTGGCTAGCATAACTGTTCTTCCAACTAGATAGTGGTTTGCTTGGTTTATCTTATAGGATTTTTTCTAGTGTGTGATTCGTTTTAAATGATAGTTAAATCCTTACTGTGTCGTTGATATTTTCACAAAGTGGAATATCAAGAGCTCCGCCAACCGCAACGGATTCAGGACCTGCCACTGGTTGCATTAGAGCCACCACCACCACCATTACGATGAAGACTTGACCAAAAAGGGTCATTCGAAGCGACCGGGCCATAGGAAATTGTGCCCAAGCCAACTTCGAGAGGAGATTAATCGAATCCATAGGAAGCTACTATTTATGACCTTGGAGAGGAAGCTATCGGGCCAACCAACCCTCCGATCACTAACTTGTCATCGCCATTATTAATACAAGTTGTCCCTCCAAGGGTGACAACTTACGAGCATCAGATAGTCTTACAAGCAACTATGGAAGCAAATGTTTCTACTTCGCCAGGGAGTCCTCACACTCCCTATTCATATACTACTAAAGGGGGTATTTTACCTCCTAACCCACCTTCATCGATTCAGACCATAGTGGTATTGATCCCCTATACCTCAGGCAGTGGTCCGATACCATCATTTGCGGTGACCACTGCTCTGTTTACACAAAGTGTGACAAGCTCTCCATTCTCATATGGGATGCCCAACTTTGATTTGAACTCCGTCCTTGCCTAATCCAGCTTACAGAACATGGGTCTGGGGGAAGGTATCTCAAACGCTCCTGTTCAAGGGTCTACTAGGGGAAATTTAGTCCCCTTCAATGCTATCCCTTATGGTGGGGGTCATATACCTCCTCCGTCCTCCTCGCTCGGTGGTGCTTTCTAGCAACCCATCATGCCAAATTCTAACTACAACTTGTTTGGAGTAGTCAGTTTAGGACCTTCGTCTTACACTACGTCGATGGGATCCATGTCATTCTCCTTGTTTGACACGTTTGGTAATAACGCTTTTTCTTTGGCTGTCGTCTCGGCTGGGGGAAACCCCGATTTTGGAAAGCAGAATCCTGTGCAGGGTACTATTCCTACACAAGGGGAAAATACAAGAGTTTTATCCTCACAAGGACTTTGGAATCCTTGGTAGGGATCAGTTCCCTCACAAGGGATGTCGGTCGGGGGAAACCCCTTCCATGGTCAATGGAACCCCAGGCAAGGCTCAATACCTATGCCCTTCAGATCGACTGGGGGCATCCCCTTCCAAAATCTTTGCAACACAATGCAGGGAGAAATCCTTGCCCAACCCATGTCGTCCAATTATGGGAATCAATTGATGATGTCCCAGCAAACTCAGTTTCCATACATTGGTCAAGGCCACAGTGTCTACTAGAACCCTGGACAACAACCCAACTTTTCCTGGCAACTTGGTACCAGTCAAACTCCAGGCCCCCTTTTTCTTGCACATAGTACCCAACCCAAACTATTGTTTCTGGCAATGCTACATCTACTAGACTTGTCAAGGTTGCTTTATGACCCGATTTTTCATGGTCCGCGTTGCCCCACCATGCCGACTAAGTTTCCCTTAGATATTACAAAATTTGAAGGCAAGACTGGCAAAGAACTGGGTGATCATGTGACAACTTTCCACTTACGGTGCTCGTCAAACTCGTTGCGAGATGAATCTGTACAGTTTCTCCTATTCAACACACTCTTATTGGGGGTGCCGCGAAATGGTATATTGAGCTCAACCGCTCAAGGTATTCTTACTTTAGCGACTTGGCAATGGTCTTCCTAAACCATTTCCAACCACCCTTGAGATACGATTTCGACACTGAATTGTTGGCCAACTTTGAGCAGACTAAGGCCGATCATATCTTAGATCACATCCAAGAATGGAGACGTTGAGAGAGCTTGATTAAGGTATAGGTCCCACCGACTTTCTTGTTGGAGTGGTTCCTGAAGTCTTTGGTTCCAGTTTTATCCAAGTATGTTGCAAATTCATGAGTGTTTTCAGAAGAGGAGGAGATAATGAGAGTGCAACATATCGAACTGATTTACTCTCACTCTGGCTTACTCTATGAGATATTTCCAGATGCACCATGGTCCATCCTTGACAAGGCCAGAAAAAAGTCTGGACCACATGCCAATGGTATAGTTGGTTCATCACAAGGAAATTCCATCGATCTGTTGTCAAATCAATTGCAACAATTATCGATACAACATATGGAAGCCAACCAAACCTTTGGTTCGGTTGTTCCCCCTACCTAAACATCGGGCGTACACAATGTGCAATCGACGAACCCGAAGGCCAACCAACAGCCTGAAGGAAAGAAAAAACAACGAAACCAGAAGGGTAAAGGGGATAATAAGGCTAATAACAATGTTGGTGAGGGAAAAATAGAGAAGAGAAGGTCGAAGTATCCGTGTAACCTTTTCCTGGAATACCATCCAACTCACCTGTGCCCTCGACTTACGGAGGCCTAGAAGCTATTGGAGTAACAATAGCCTGTTGTGCTGGCGAACCCATTTCCACATGGTAAAAACATGGCTCAAGCCTTAGCATCTTCGAGCGCAGAAGGGGGAAGTCAGGGACCCCCCGCGTCTACTGGTAATACCTCGACCGCAAATGTTTATATGTTGAAAGGTGATGCTCATATAGTGACTAGGGCACGAGATTACAGAATGCCAGAATCTGCCAAAAAGGGTAAAGAAGCCACAAACCCACCAGTTCCTCTCCAGATTGAGAAGACGATGGGAGAAACAATGATACACATCCCCAAAGGTGCGTTCAAGAAATATTCTCATAATTTGAACGCGAGGGCTACCCAAAACTACTCTGTGGTGGAAGATTTGGCACAAACCCCTTGCACAATGTCCACTTTGGAGGTCCTCAATATTTTCCCTTCATAGAGAAAGGCTCTGTTATCTTCCTTGGTATCTGTAGATACTTGTAACCCAGGAGCGATCGTTCTCGATCCAACCGACTTGAAACCTCATCTCCCTTACCATGTCGCTTTTTAGATAGTAGTGGCTTACGCCACAAAATATTTTACTTGGAATATTTTTCGTACGATGGTTGATGAGGGCGCCTCGACTTGCATGATGTTGTTGGCGTGTTGGAAGGCCATTGGCCAACCCGTTTTGTCTCCATTGCCTACATTTCTTACTGCTTTCGACGGTTGTTTGTTCAGACTACATAGAATCATTCCTTCTTTCCCCATTCAGTTAGGAGGGAAGACCGTGTGCGTCGAAGTTGAAGTGGTCGATGTGCTTCTTGACTACAACCTTCTGTTAGGATGGAGTTGGACCTATGCAATGCATGCAGTGGTTGCCACAATTTTTTGGGTCTTTTTGTTTCCACACGAGGGTCGAATCGTGACCATTGACCAGTTGTCCTTCTCCCGTCCTGACCCTTCATCGGGGGCATCCATGGTCCCGATGATTGATAACCCTCATTCTGGCACTGTCAACGTAGGGGTTGGTTTGTGTCCATCACTGATGGGTACTTTCGATTACCCGCCTCCTTCTAGTGATGTCAATTTTATATCGACTGCTCCCGACCAACCTAGGGCTGCAATTTTTCAAATGTCATCATTCTGAACAACTTACTTTCACGATCCACGGACTCTTCCTTCCCCATTGACCTCAATGGAAGGGATAGGGCATTCTGGCATGGCCATTCCCTTGTCCATGACAAAATTTTCGTACAACATTGTCCAACAAGCTTCGACCGACCCCGATCTGACTCCCAGACAAGAGTTGGAACCAAGTTATCTAGCTTATTTTGGCTCAAGGTTCCCTTGCCCCTATGGATTCTTTAGACCTAGTATTGCCCTCAGATGAGGCAATTCTTGAGGCATTGAATAGTCCAGACAGACCCTGGGATGATCTCCATCACAGATATTACGTCCTCCCAAACTTAATAAGAATAGAGGCAGGTGAATTTGTGTTGACTATGACTGGAGATAGGTCTTGTCCTATTAATCCTCTGGCTACGCACAAATATTTTGCTGAGGGTAATGTGGTGAGTATCACTGAAACGATCCCTATAGATATCTCCAAAATATTTGGCGTCGTGGAGAATGTTTTCGTCAGAGCAAACTACTCCCCCGAAGAGATTTGAATTTATACAGAGTTATTTAAGGAATTCCGTGATGTTTTTTCCTGGTCTTACGAGGAAATGCTAGGCATTGATCCAAGAATCATCGAACATGAGATAATGAATTATCCTAATGCCAAGCTGGTCCGACAGAATCTTTGTCTGGTGAATCCTCAGAAAGCGGAAATGATAAAGGATGAAGTAGAAAAATTTCTTAAAGTCGGTTTTATCTACCCTGTATAGTTGACGGAATGGGTGTCAAATCTCGTTCCGGTTAACAAAAACCAAGGTACTATTCACGTGTGCATGGAATTTCGTGACTTGAACAAGGCTTGTCTGAAAGATAATTTTTGCACCCCATTCATCGATCATATTGTTGATGAATGTGCAGGATGTGAGGTATTTTCATTCATGGATAGTTTTTCAGGATATAACCAGATTCAGATCAAACCCAAAGACCAACATACAACAAATTTTATTTTTCCTTGGGGAACATTTGCTTATCGTAAGATGCCTTTTGGCCTGAAGAATGTTGGAGCCACTTTTCAGTGGGCCATGTCTTTTGATTTACATGACCTTAGACCTATAGTGAAGGCTTATCTTGATGATCTAGCATCATGCTCTCGCAAGAGATCTGATCATCCCACACACCTCCAACTAATCTTTGAACGATGTCGCTACTATCAGATTCACTTGAATACTAACAAGTGTAGTTTCTGCGTGACGTCAAGTCATCTCTTAGGTTTCATATTTTCGACAACAAGGATCATGGTCGATCCTCTTAAGGTTGAGGCGATAGTTCAATTGCCTCCCTTGTGCACAATACCCAGCTTTAGAGATTATAGGGGAAAGAAAAATTTCTTCAACATTTTGTCGCGAACTACATCGATATCACTAAAGGGTTCATGCATCTATTGAAAAAGGGAGTCCCCTTTTTTGTTGGGATGAAGCTGCACATCGATATTTTGAAGCGTTGAAATGCGCCCTTACGTTTACCCCTCTGCTCCGACCTCTTGATTATAACAAATATTTCTTGTTGTACTTGGCCGCTGCAGAGTCAACCATTGACATGGTATTGGTTCAAGAGGACAATCTGCTTGAGGAGCATGTCATTTATTACCTGATCCGAGGCCTGGTTGGGCCGAAACTTAACTATTCCCACATTGAGAAACTTGCGTTGGCAGTAGTGCATGCTGTCAAGCGATTCCGTCATTACATTCTGCTTCGCAAGACCACCATCATTGTTGTTGTGAACCCCTTTCAATATGTGTTGACACGACGCGTCATTGGTGGAAATATCAATATATGTATTGTAATCCTCCAGGAATTTGACTTGGGTTTTTTTTTCGTGAAATCCAAAAAGTCGTTGGTCTTTGCAGAACTTATTTTGGAACTTTTGGTTGAATCTAGTGATGTTACGCCCGAAAAATCGCCTATCAAAGGATACATTTTTCTGATCACATCTTCAGATGCCTGGTATGGAGATATACTACTCTATCTCCAGACTTTGAAGTGCCCTGCTTCTGCTTCCCGTGACGAGCGTCGACGATTTCACCATCAGGCACAAAACTATCTCATACTCGATGACACTTTGTATCATCGAGGCATAAATTGTATTCTTCGTTGGTGCCTTATACAGGAGGAAGCATAACTCATTCTTAACAAATGCCACACTAGAGCATGTGGTGGTCATTTGTCTGGGTTGGAAACAACCCAAAATATTCTACTTTCTGGTTACTCTTGGCCTACGTTAATAAAAAATTGCATTGATTCGGTCAAGAAGTGCCACTTGTGTCAAATCTTCTCTCAGAAGATGAGGGCACATCCTTCTCCCATGTTTCCCATCATCGTTGTTGGTCCCTTCACTAAGTGGGGGATTGATTTTACTACATGCCACCTGACTTCATCCAAGGGGCATCACAATATCATCGTAGCGGTAGACTACTTCACAAAGTGGGTCGAGGCTATGCCAACGTTTAACAATGATGGAGAAACAACAACTCTCTTCATTTTTAACCAGATAGTAGCAAGGTTCGACATCTCGAAGGAGATTGTCATTGACCATGGCAGTCACTTCCAAAATAAAATGATGTCCGAGTTAACATCAAAGCTTGGGTTGAGGCAAGAACATTCATCACCCTACTACCCATAAGCGAATGGTCAGGTGGAAGCTGTGAATAAGTCCCTCAAGACTATTCTTTAGTGAACAATCAATTCTTCCAAGTCAAATTGTCATTTGATGTTGTACTCGACATTATGGGCCTACTGAACATATAAAAAGACTACCACTGGTTTCTCACCTTTTCAACTCGTATACGGGATGGAAGTAGTCTTTCCTGTTGAGTGCTAGATCCCGTCTTTAAAGTTTGTAGTGGAGTTACTGTCAGACACTTCACCGCTTGAGGAACGTCTATTATATCTCGATCAGCTCGATCAATAACGTCGTGATTCAACCTCAGCCAATGAGGCTCACAAGCATCAAGTCAAGTGTCAATATGATCGGTCCATTCGTCCTCGGATTTTCTCTGAAGGTGATTTTGTCCTGGTCTATGATCAAGACAAGGATCCCCTAGGGGTAGGCAAGTTCAAACCCATGTGGTTCGGACCTTTCATTGTGAAAGAGGTCTTAAAGAAGGGCACTTATCGTGTGATTGACTTTGAGGGAAATACCTTGGCGGAGCCTAGAAATGGGCTTTACCTCAAGAAGTATTACTCTTAGGTTGGTCGCCTGGGTGACTTCTTGTACATATGTACAATTTTTATACAATTTTTTTTCATTTTTGTTTTATGGACGTGTCGTTATTTATGTCATATTTTTCACTATGGAAAATGTAAAGTGAATCAGAGGTGTTATTTTGGTTCACAAACAGTGCTAGCTGACACACTTGGAGGCTTGCTTCCACAACTTGGGTGATTTTCACACGTGACGACCAATTGCTATCTTCCAGAGGTATCTGTATAGGTGACACCACAAACAATGTCGTCGAGTACAACACAATGATAGAGCTACTTTGTGACACTTTGTCGCATGGAATCTCTCACCTCCAGGTCTACTTAGATGCTTAGTTGGTTGTGTCCTAGTTAAATGAAGTTTACCTCATTTATGATCCTACTTTACACCGACGTTTACTTAGGGTACATCTCTTAGAACGTTACTTTGATTACATTACGTATATCCATGTTCCTAGGAGATTAAATCAAATGATAGATACTCTAGCTAATCAAGTATTAGATTGGCATGTTGCACACACATAAAAATAAGCACACACATACACATGTACATACATTTGTAAAAAACAATGTGATCCATAAGACGATAAAGATGTAAATATATATATGTCAAAAATGTCAGAGTACATAGGTGGGCGTGAACGCCTAAAAAAATAAGGTTCAGTATACATCACAGGGCTTATGCCCTAAAAAATATACAAAAGTTCTCTCGACACATAAATAGTCCAGCCGATCTAAGCTCGGGGCCTATTGGCCCTATTGTAGTGAACGACGACGTTGGAAAAACGCTAGAAAAGCTGAACCCAATTCTGTGGCACCCCCACTACATGAGGCTGCATAGAAGGTGAGAGATCCTCGATCTCAGCCATAGGAACTGTATGAGTGAGCATGGTGAGGTTCCAGTCCACCCGACTCAAAAATCTCTCAACCTCTTCTACTGGAGGTCCCCCTGCGGATGCTGGTCGATCGACTACTGATGGTCCCACCTCTGGTCAAGGACGTCGTCGAGTCCTCGTGAATTCTGTCGGGTGTACTGGTCCCACATTCGTACATAAAAAATACATAGATGTCAGTACACTGATGCATATAAAAATGATATATATAAAAGAAATTAAAAAATTAAATAACTAAAAAACATGTACCTATCTCTCCTCGCTCTGCTTCGGGAGGTACGGGCATGTCCGGATCTCTGGAGAATTTGATTCCAGCATCGGGGTAGTCCTCTATCGCCGGAATCTGTCGTGCCCACCAGTCAAAGAATTTATTGTCAAAGGCCTCTATGGTCCTTCCTCCCCTCTATCGTGGAAACAATGTTTCCCATCTACATGCCATTGGGAAGGAGGCCACATGCCCCCGTATAGTCTCTCTGAGACTTAGACTAGGCACCCTCTCAAAGAAGAACGAGCATAGGATGGTGCCAAACCTGAAGTTATTGTTTCTATGCTCTCAGCACTTTGTCAACTGCCTCTTCATGCATGTGAGCATGGTCGTACTCCAGTTATAGATATGTGCCTCCTGGCACTAAATTGCACAATGCATGTGCACCCGCGAAGCTTGGTGAAGCAATGTGGATCTAGTGATCCACCCAATGAGTAATAATATCACGCTCAGTGTCAAACTGGTGACCTTGTGAATGGGCACTTGAGAACCTACCTTCTCAGTGTCGGCCTCACAGTACATCTTGATATAATCCTCAATGTTGAAAGGCCCAGGGGGGAAAGTGTGCAGATTGACTGGTTACCCTCTCCTTGAGAGGCTAGTCGAGAAGTATATGTCCTCAGTCATTGGAGTCAACGAATTCCCCTCTATCATAAAAGCCTCAACATATGGATGCCAATAATCTACCAGGGTGTTCAGTAACCTAGGTTGTGCCGTCATAAACAAACACCGAAAGAACTTCCACAACCCACATTGTGTCAATGCGGCAATGGTAGCAGGGTCCTCATCGACCAATATATCAATATCCTCATGTTCCCTCTCCCTCCAGTGGACATACATTTTATTCCATGACATTTCAAAGGAGATTTAGCTCTTTCATCCTTAAATTTTCCATGCTTTTGAGGGTGTATGCAGGGTTTTTTTGGTCATAGTCACGTATATATGTGGGAAAACTGTTTTTTGCCAGAGTACATACGCGGGCTGTCCTTGGACAACCTACGTACATGTAGGGCCGCTCCTTTTTAGGGGAGCATGCCCCCAAAAAACAAAAAATAATGCATAAGGGAAGAATGGAAATGCAGGAGGGATGATTTTTTACTTACTTGGTCTGAGTGAAAGTTCATTTCGTCCTATGAAGCTCCCAGAATCAACTTCTTTAGCAAAGGGGTCTTTTTTAACTTTTGGTTAATTTTCAAATTGCAATGGTAAAAATGAGTTGTCAGCTTCTATTTATAGACTTTTTTGGCCCTTTTTGCCACTTTTTTGACCCCCTTTGTCATATTTTCTAGCTTGGAAATCATTTAATTCCATTCTCGAGTTTCTTATTGGATGTTACGATACACTTTTTCTTTTGGTTTGGTAACTTTTTGAGAGTTGGGTCACTTTTAAAGGTCCTTTGGTAAAATTCATTTTTTCCAACTTTTTTCATATAAGTTAGGATTTCACCTCCACTTTCTACATCTTATTGTATTTTCCTCTTTGCCATAGGATCGATCCCACCGACATGCGACACAGAACCATCATTGCTACTTTAGAAGTGTCGTCATTAAGTAGTAGAACCTACCTTTACATGGATTCCCTAGATATATCCTTGTTGCATTTTGGCGTCCATGCTGTCTGTAATGACTTTAGGCTCAAGACTCCTTGTTAGCCCTGTCATGATTATGAGATTGAGCCTCATTCGTTTGATACACCATCACTCTTGGGCTCACCCTCGGGACTCCCAAAATGAGAACACTTTGTTGTCTTTCAAGCTCGCTTTGAAATCCGAAAGCAACATTTGATGAGACTACATTTATGATTTTCAATCTTGTCTGGATTAATTGAGAAACATAGCCTCCTAGAGTCTTCTTTAATCCCTTTTCAGACTCTCTAAACATTAAAATATTTTCGAGCTATCTTGTTTCCCTTCACGCTCGCTAAACTCAAACTTGAAGGCACGTCTTTCCGATGGTAGTTTACCCCTTTTTCGGTCCAGATGGTCAATTGTACAAACAAAGGTATACTCTAGGAAATTCGGTTCGCTAGAAGAGTATTCTCAGGTATAAGTTTAACCCTTTTTCAGGCCCGAGGGACTAAATTTACGAAAAAGGAACATTCTCCTTGTTTTTGGTTTATCACCTTTTTCGGGCCTTGGAGATTACTTACGAAAAATGAACCCCCACGAAGTCCATAGTTAATCTCTTTTCAGACTCCCTAAAATTGAAAAGATCTCTGAGTGACATTGTTCCTTCACACTCATTAAATTGGTACAGAAGAACATCTGGCATGAGTTTACCCCTTTTTCCGGCTTGTGGATTATGGAGGAAAAAGGTACGCCTCAGGATATTCTTCTCACCGGGAGAGTTCTCCTGAGTACATTTTATACTTTTTTAGGCTAATGAGACTAAATCTAGAAAAAGGAAGTGAGTCCATAGTTAATCTCTTTTCAGACTCCTTAAAATTGAAAACATTTCCGAGTGATCTTGTCTTTGTCACACTCATTAAAATGGTTTTGAATAGACACATTTTCAGTGCCAGTTTACCCCTTTTTCGAACCGACTAGACTATTTCCAAAAAAGGTACCCCTTGGAGTCTTCTTTTACATTTTTCCAGACTCTCTAAACGTGAAAAAACTATTGAGCTTACCTTCTCTAAGATCGTTAAAATTACATTGAAGGGGGTTTCATTGTGTATTGTTAATCTCATTTGCATCTCTGTGTCTTTGGACTAATGTCGGCTCCATGTTGCTCTCAATTGAACCTTTGAAGCATGCCTTATATGCAATCCTTGTAGCCCTTTGCCTTTGCGACCTAACACCTTGACCCATGGAGGAATTTTCCTCGAGTGTCCTTTTCCTGTACATGTCTCCTTGCTCTGAGAATTAGTGTGTTCCTTGCGCCCAAAAATAGTATTCTTGTGACACTTGTTCCTCCTTTGTAACGTAGCATTCTTTATTCTTTTTCAAATCACTTTAAAAAATTGAAAAAGACAAAAAATATCAAAAAATCCAAAAAGAGGGGACAAGAAATACATATTCTTTTTTGGCAGCACAGTGAGTCGCCCTTGGACAAAGAACATCCTTTCATTTGTTTGTCAAGCATTGGGATATAATATGACCTTAGTAAGTTGTTCTCGCTACATAGAGTTGTGTCCTCCTTCGTTTGGTTACTCTTCCAAACACATGAAGAGTTTGTGTTGCCTCTTGCATCGTGAACTTATGTCAATGTCATGTTGCCTGAGTCTGATCATCTTTCATGATTTTGTCCGAGGGAAGTTTCACTCAACCTGAGTCAGTCTTTTTGAAATTTTTCTCTTGACCTTATGATTCGGCCATCCTAAAAGTCCAATCAAGTCTTGATTCAAAATAAACGAAGTTCTCTGCCTGATCATTGAGATCCTCTTGTCTTTCCTCAACGAGTCACCGAAGACCTCTGGGTAGTGAATTCATACACTCATATTGTAATCCTACTTGAGTTTTGAAGATCTTGAAGTTGTTTCTCAAGCTATGAAGACCTCATCTCTAACCATCAGGTGTCGTTGGCTTCTTGAAGATGGATACTCTACTTGTATATCTTTGATTTTGAGATGTAGATCCTTTGTGTATTGTTTGCGGCTACACTTTATATAGTTATATGACATGGATCTACAATGTATTTGATTGGTAGCCATGATTTATTTCATCCTGAGCATGGGTATGCCCTCCTCATAGAGACAATTGTTATTTTGCACATGGAACCTCCTGAACTCTGGTCTCGGGCTCACTTGTTTCATACATTGGTGAAGATTTTGTAATATATTTCGGCCATTAGATGCTATTATGACCTCACACATTAGGGGGCATCTGTTATAACATTAAATTTCTCTGCACATTCATACTTGGACTTTGGCCCTCTTACTTGCATTTTTTGCCAAGCCACTACTCAGTTGCTCTTCTAAAAAACATTTTTTTGAAGATGTATGCGCCCTGCACCACTATTGCCCGCGTACATACGCTTGCTGCACCACTACAAATCGCGTACATATGCATGTTGCACCATTATAGACCATGTACATATGCTTGTTTCACCACTACAACTCGCGTACATATGCATGCTGCACCATTACAACCCGCGTATACTTGCAAAAGTTGCAAAAAATAAAAAGTTGCAAGGAATTCGTTGAGATTACGGGCTATTGGGTAGTTTCCCAAATAATCCACCTGCTATAACCCATCACCCAATCGAATAACCATCATTTTGTCATATAAAAGGAGGTGTTGGGGTCTCATTCTACATCTAGACATAAGAACAATGAAACTCTGCCCGTTTCACATCCCCTCCTTGCCCAAGTTGTTGCATCCCTTTTGTGAGAATTGCCTCAACATTCCCCAATTATCCCTTCTTCCTCCATCAAAACCCATTCACTTCCCAAGAAGAGATCAAAATTTTGAGAGGAGAAGCCATACAAAGGTGCACTTGGAGCTTGGTGCAGAGGAGCCTAGACTAGGTTCGTGGAGCAGTAGCCAGATTAGGTTGTAAAGGTATAATCATTGAGTTATTAATAAAATAATTACTTTTCTTGTCCCAAATCATGGTGTATTGAATGTTTTTAATGGTTTATGCTTTGACATTCTAACATATAACCCTAATTTGTGTTCGAAATAACATGCTTGTAGTTTTCTGTTTGTCAACCTTTGAATGCAGGTCAGCCTTGAGAGGATGCTTGTAGTCAGCGAAGCTTTCAAGTGCGAGGGGATCATCATTGGATGTGGAGTAGAGGTATAGTTACCCGATCCCCCTCATATTTTCTTTTCTTGTATGAGTTTTGGTACGTTTTGGGTAGTCTAGAGAAGTAGTTTAATTTCAGACGATTAATTGATCTGCCTACATTCTGAACCCTGGTGTAGTCATAGGGGGGGTTTTGCCGCTAGCACCTAGTAAGGTGGTAAGCTCTAATGGCATGGAAAAATTATTGAAAATGAGGCAACATGGTGTAATTGTAAAACTATGCTCACTATATGTTCAAACATCTAAGCCATCTATTTCCCTAGATATCCAAGGGATCATTGATAATCATTCCAAAGTATTTGAATATATTCCCAGAGGTCTTCCACCCACTCATGATCATGATCATGCTATTCACTTAATTCCTGGGAGTGTTCCTCCTAACATCAGGCCTTACAGATACCCTTATGCCCAGAAGAGTGAAATTGAGCATATGGTTGAAGAAATGTTAGAGGTTGACATTATTATACCTAGCCAAAGTTCTTACTCTACACCGATGATAATGGTACTCAAGAAATATGGCTCATGGTGTATGTGTCCATATTATAGAGAGCTCAACAAGATCACCATTAAATATAAGTTTCCCATTCCTGTCATCGAGGAATTGTTAGATGAACTACATGGAGAAATATACTTCACAAAGTTGGATCTCCGTTCAGGGTACCATCAGATTAGAATGAAGGAAGAAGATATCCAAAAAAAATCATTCAGAACTCATGAAGGCCATTATGAATTTTTGGTTTTTCTTTTAGCCTTACGAATGAAACTTCCACATTCCAAGGGTTGATGAATGCCATTTTCAAGACCTTCCTTCAAAAATTTGTGTTAGTATTTTTTGATGATATACTAATCTATAACAAGTCTTGAGAAGATCACGTTCGACATGTTGAGAGGGTGCTACAACTACTAAATGAGCAACAACTATATGACAAACCATCCAAATGTTTTTTTAGGGTGAAGGAGGTAGAATATTTGGGTCATATTGTATCTCATGAAGGTGTCAAGGTAGACCCTAACAATATTAAAGCCATGATGGACTCACCGATTCCCAAAACATTGAAGAATCTTAGAGGATTTTTGGGTTTGAAAGGTTACTACCACAAGTTTGTTCGGAACTATGGAAGAATAGCAACACCTTTAACTACATTAACTAAGAAGGATGCATTTTCATGGACTCCAGAGGCAACTCAAGGTTTTGAACAACTTAAAGAGGAAATGTGCAAAGCTCGTGTCTTGACCACACCAGACTTGACAAAAACCTTTATTGTGGAATGTGATGCCTCAGGAAATGGCATTGGTGCTATTCTAATGCAAGAAGGAAGGCCCCTTGATTTTGAAAGTCGGCCACTCAAGGGAAAGGACTTACACAAACCCATTTATGAGAAGGAAATGATGGCAATTCTACATGCATTGAAGCAATGGCGCCCTTACCTAAAAGGTAGGCACTTCAAGGTCAAAACAGATCATGACAGTCTTAAATACTTCTTGGAACAAAGACTATCTTCAGAAGAGAAACAAAAATGGGTGACCAAGATGTTGGGTTATGACTTTGGAATCATATACAAAAAAGGGAAGAAAAATGTTGTGGCAGATGCACTCTTAAGAAAGGATGAATATGTTTAGGAATTTCTTCGTGCTATCTCTATCATCCAACCTGATAGGATAATAGAAGCAAGGGATGAATAGAAGAATGTCGAAGAAGTTTGGACTATCATTCAAAGGTTGCAACAAGATTCCAGTGCATCCGATACATTTACATGGAAAAATGATTCACTATGGTACAAATATCACTTATATTTATGTAATAACTCCCAACTCAAACAAAAGGTACTTTTGGAATTGTTCACATCTCCGTTAGGAGGGAACTCTGGATTTTTGAAAAAATATCATAGGGTCAAGAGGGAATTTTTTTGGGATGGCCTTAAAAATGATGTTCAAAGGTTTGTGGAAAAATATTTGGTTTTCCAACAAAATACAGTGGAAACAATTAATACCCGAGGTCTTTTACAACCATTAGCCATTCCAAGTTAGCGTTGGGAGGAGGTTTCCATGGATTTCATCACAGGGTTACTGAAGTCTAAAGGAAAGAGTGTCATCATGGTGATTGCTGAGAGACTTACCAAGTACACACACTTTTGTGGACTCTCTCATCCTTTCAAAGCCAGTACAATTGCTACCGCATTCATGGAGACAGTTCAAAAACTAGATCCTATCTTCACTGACATAGATCCTATCTTCACTGGACATTTTTGAACATAATTGTTTTCTTATTTGGGTACTCAATTAGCTCATAGTTAATCTTATCATCCTCAATATGATGGACAAACTGAGATAGTGAAAAAAGTTCTAGAAGGATACCTTCATTGCTTTGTCTCTGATAAACAAACACAATGGTTCAAGTGGTTACCCTTGGTAGAATGATGGTATAATACTTCCTTCATACTGCAACAAAAATGACACCATTTATGGTGCTTTATGGATATCACCCATCGTTCATCACTTCTTATTTAAAAGAATAATATAAGGTTCAAGCAATGGAAGATCACATCGATCATCAACAACAAGTTCTCCAACTCTTAAAGGACAACTTGACTATGGCACAAAATTGCATGAAACAACAAGCAGATCAACATCGTAGTGAAATAAGTTTTTAAGTAAGGGATTGGGAATTTTTAAGACAACAACCATACAAACTGATTTCCCTCAAGCAAGATAATAAGTATAATAAATTATCACCAAAGTACTATGGCCCTTATAAGGTGTTGCAAAATATTGGTACTATGGCATACAAATTGGAGTTGCCTGCATCTTCGCGAGTACACCCAGGTTTCCATGTTTCATACTTAAACAAGGTTATAGGTGACATGATTCCAGTTCAAACTATATTGCTAGAACTTGATGAGGAAGGAAAAATCATATTGGAGCTTGAAGCTATCACTGACATAAGAATTCGCCAGCTGAGGAATAGATCAATTTCAGAGTATCTCATTAAGTGGAAGAAACTACTTGCTGAAGATTCCACGTGGGAAGATGGGTCTTTTATAGATAAGCATATATAACTACCCAAGCATTGAGGAAAACGCTTGTTTGAAGGGGAGGGGCATGTTAAGCCCTAAATCATGGCACATTACCCCTTAATTGGGGAATATTACATTAGTATTGTTATTTTATTTATGTCAGATTGGGTCCATTCGCTGTAATTGTACCTCCTAGTCTTCCATATATACCAAGGAGAACTTTTCAATTGGAATCATCTTGTATTTGAAATTCATATGAAGTATAAAGAGGTTTCCCCCTTGAAGAGGCTTATTATCTGAATTTCTCTCTTTGTCAAGGCATTGAGTAATTATTCTGAGGTTTTTATGCTATTTTGATATTTGGTTCTTAACATAATATCATTGATCATATTTAAATATGGTTGCCTTTGGTTTTCCATGGTTCACTATGGTTGACCATGTTTGACTATGGTTGACCATGGTTAACTTAGGTTTATTATGATTCACTTTGGTAGACCATGGTTGACTATGGTTGACCATGTTTATTCTGTTTAACCAAGTTTTACTATGGAAATGTCACATTGTGATGTTCATCATGGTTTACTTATGTTGAATTACAATATTCCTCAATGGTTGTGTCACATTGTGACATTCATATATGTTGAATTATGTCTAATTTCTACGTTCCTTAATGGTTGTGTCATATTGTGACATTCATTAAGGGTTATGTCACCTTGCAACATTCTTTAAGGGTTATGTTTTAGTGCAATTTTCCTAAATGGTCATGATGCATTGTGATATTCATCTTGGTCGGCTTATATGGAATTACTATGTTATTCAATGTTTATGTTGCAATGTGACATTAATTTAGGTTTTTGTCACATTTTTTATGTTCCCTAATGGTTATGTCACATTATGAGGTTCATCTTGGTGGACTTATGTCGAATTGCAACGGTTTTGAAGGGTTATGTCACATTGCAAAGTTTATGAAAGGATATGTTGGATTGAGATGTTCCTCAATGGTTATGTAGCATTATGAGATTCATCTTGGTTGACGTATGTTGAATTTCTATGTTCTTGAATGGTTATGTCACAATGTGATGCTACTTAAGGGTTAGGTTAGATTGTGATGTTCCTTAGTGGTTATTTCATATTGTGATGTTTATCATGCTTGAATTATGTTAAACATGGTTTTATTTAGTTGGACATGGTTGACCATGATGGTCAACCATGTTTTACTATGGTAATGTTCATATTGGTTAACTTATGTCGAATTGCTAAGTTCTTCAATGGTTGTGTCACATTGCGATGTCCATTAAAGGTTATGCCACATTGCAATGTTCGTAAAGGTTTATGTTGGATTGTGATGTTCCCCAGTGATTATGTCACATGCGACAAATATTTGTTGACTTATATCAAATTGAAATGATTCTCAATGGTTATGTCACAATGTGATGTTCATAAAGGGTTATGTCACCTTGTAGCATTCCTTAATGGTTATGTTTTGGTGCAATGTTCTTGTATGGCCATGATGCATTGTGATATTCATCTTAGTTGACTTATATGGAATTTCTAAGTTCCTTAATGGTTATGTATCATTGTGACATTCATAAAGGGGTATGTCACATTTTTGATGTTCCTTAATGGTTTTGTCACATTGCAACATTAATTTTGGTGGAGTCATGTCGAACTGTAGTGTTTTTGAAGGGTTTTATCGCATTGCGACATTCATGGAAGGATATGTTGAACTGTGATTTTCCTCAATGGTTATGTAGCCTTGAGACATTCTTCTTGGTCGAGTTATGTTATTCAATGGTTATGTCACAATGCAATGTTCCTTAAGGGCTAGTTTAGATCGTGGCCTTCCTCAATGGTTATTTCATATTATGATGTTTGTCATGGTTGAATTATGTCAACCATGGTTGTCTTTGGTTGGCCATCATTGATTATGGTTTACTATGGTGGGCCATCGATGACTATGTTTGACTATGGTAGACCATGGTTGACTTTGGTCGAATATAACTAACTTTGGTAGACCATGGTTGTGCATAGCTAACCATGTTGACTATTGTTGACCATGGGTACCCATGTGTTGGGCTCCAAATATGTCATATTTTCTACCATGTAAATCCTCCATTCATAAGCTATATTCCCGCACTCTTGATACATTCTATAGCCATTATCTCGTCACTTACCACTAATTACATCCATTCTACCTTGTGGTTAATTATTGTTGTTTTCTTGTCTTTTTAGATTAAAGATGTTTTTAAATGATTTTATAAATGTTGGTTTAATCCTATGTTTCTATGTCCAAAAAATATGTTCCCGCACTGGAAGTCATCTGGTACTCATACTGGAGGTCATCCAGTACTCTAAGTCATCAAGTACCAGAAGGTTTTACAATCAACCGGTAACTGCACAGTCATCTGGTACTCACACTCCATGTCATCCGATACCCACACTCCATGTCATCCAGTACTCATCTTGTCTGGTACCAATTCTACACTCGTTTGGTACCAATGTTTTGCTCATCCGGTATCAGCATCAACAACCGTCTGGTACTAGAAATAATTCGAAAATTTGAAATGCTTCTAGAAGAAAATCGGGAACATGGGTTTTGTCTAGAATGATGTTTACATGTTGTACCATGAGTCATAATTCACCCAAATCACACGTGTGGACCTCCAACTCAGGGAGAATGATTCTGCAAAAATTAACAAAAATCTCAAACTACCAACTTGCGCCTCAATTTCCATGTAGATGGCATTAGATGTGGAAATTCTACGAAATGGGTTTTGTCTAGAATGTGGAAAATTGAGTACATCATGGACACTTTTTAAAAATGTGAATTAGTTTGGAATATATGGGTGGATCCATAACTTGAATCTGCCTAAATTACAATAAAACCTAGATTTTTGTGATTTTGCTCTAAAATTTGTAAAAATGGTTTTAACCAAAATCTGAGTTTGGGGGATTCGGTTCTATCATCTCCCTTTGGAGTTCATGTATAAATAATATCCTCATAGGGATGAGGAGGAGACATAATTATCATTATCATTCTTTGTAGTTGATTATTTGTGATGAACAAGCAAGCGAGAGTTGATTTTGTAAGCATAGTCTTTGATCAAAATGGAGGATTGATTGTTGTTGGTTTACTGTGCATCTTCTTCACTTGAGCTGATTGTCTTTTAAGCAGGGTTATTCAGCATGGGAAGGGCCCCTTATTCTGAGTAATACCCTTCTACCCTCTTTTACTCTCATAGATTAGATTGCTTGTGTTTATTTTTGTTTAAATTTCATTTCTAGTTTAGTTGTTATCCTGTTGATCTGCATTCAAATTTTGTAGAGATGCAAGTTCAGTTTCAATTTAGTATATTCATGTTAGCACATACTTATGAATGATTCTTCAATTGGTGTAATAGTGTTTTGTTTCTTTAATTTCATTTAACATTGCTTTCTCATTCCACCATAAACATGTTCTTTCAATTACTAGAACTTATAACCAACAATTCAATCCATTTTGCAAACTGATTATAGAGTATACACATATTAAATCACCCCAAACCATGACAATAGTGTGTGCATAAATCAAGTTTTAATATCATTGTTGCATACTTTTTCTAAATCTCCTTTTAAAACACAGTCACACCCCCTATCAGATTCATTGCAATTTCATCACAATGCCTTCACCCCACTGTGATTTCACCCAGTCTCTTAGCCATGCTTTCATTCCTCGGATCACATAATAAATTTTCCTAGTTTGCACCTTATTTATCACTGGTCAAAGTTCTGCTAATTGACAACGATTTCATTAGTTTTTAGATTTTCTTTTATGTGTGTTTCTAAAAAAAAAAAAAAAAACAAACATTTCATACATAAAGTTGTGTTTTCATTTCTTTCATAAGGAATAAATAATAATCAAACATGTGCATTCATCAAAATTGATTTCTTATGTTTTGTTTTAATACATCTTTTTTTTGTTTGCTAGTTTGTCCGTGACCTGCGGGACTAGCTTGTGGCTGAGAAACCACGACTCAGGGGCATATAAGCCATCAAAATCACTCGAGGATTTCACCCAGCCTGAGCCACACCAACCCTTAACATGGTTGGATTTTTTTTCCCCGCAGGTTTCGAACCGGTGACTTTAACATCACAGAGTGCCTTAACAACACACTCCATCACCGACTGTCCTACACCTTAGGGACTTTATGTTTTAATACATCTTTATGCATGCATAAGAAATTGATTTCTTCATATTCAACATTCCATTAAAAATACAAATTCTCTTTGACCAATTGAATCCAGATTTGAATAATTAAGAGATTGGATATTGAAGTGTCTCATTACCATTCCATTCATTGACATTCATTTGTAAAATTATGCTTGGAAATCCAATAAAATAGTATACAAGAAATTGTTCTAATACCATTGCACCATCTTATTACACTCTGATTTCTTTTACTGTTTATGAGGAATTGTCAAATCCAGAATTCGAGTGAACATAAAAGACTGCATTTCTCATTGTCCAATCTTGTCATTACTCATATATCAATTCTTCGTTCATGCATTTTCTGTAGAGCACTCTTATTTTTGTTGACACTTGTAACCATTTGAAGAATTGTTCTTGAGATCCAATTTTAGATTAATTTATCTTATTGGTCATTATTAGTTTGCTTTCATTGTGATTTGGATTTCCCATAGTTTATTTCCTATCAATTGAATTCATTTCCATTTGCTTATTTCTTTTATTGCATTTAAGTGTGGATCTGCTATAGGAAATAATCATTGAAGGACATAAAAATTAAGTAATCTACTCACGATTAATCACACAAACATCACCCCGAGTGCATGAAAGACTGTGATATAAGCCTTTATAGCACTAAGTTATTCCTACGTCCCAGTGATGAATCCTTAGTGTTAATTTCCTGCAGTGTGGGTTTGAAGATTGTTTTTTCAGATTTAGATTAGGTTAGCCTAGACTCTGATCTTGCGTTTCCTGTGCCTGTACCTCGAAGCTTATGAGCCCCAATTGATAATTAAATGTGGGAATTAATAGTGCATATATTTATCCCAACACCATGGTTGACTATTTTTATGTTGCATTAAATGTTCATCTTAGTTGACTTATGTCGAATTACTAATTTACTATTTGTGTAGGATTTGGTGTAGTCCAATTGTATTCCTACATGAATAGTGCAATATTACATCAACAATGTGTGTAGGGACATCTAGTAGAGGAACAATGTGGGCCCATAACCCGTAGGTTTCTCATTAAAGTCTATTAGTGTGTTGAGCCATGACCAAGTTCTATTGGGTATGATGCCCACGAGGGTGAGAGTTCTTGTTTGAATATAAGTTCAAGAGAAAAGAGAGCATAGAAGAGTGTCTGTATAATATAGCTTTATGAGATGTGAGAAGCCTGCATATGAGGGATTATTGTTTCCTTGGTTTATAAGTTAACTATTGATTGCAAGATTTAGAGGCATAACTTGAAGGGTGATTCTACCATGAAGACTACATAGAGTTGTTTCCAATTATATAATTGTTTTGGAAAGCAATGTACGAGGTCACAATTCTCTTGCTGTAGATTGATAAATATGGAGTGTATGGGTCAATGTAGACTTGTGTTTTGTATCATCCAATTGTTTGTTCTACCAAAGAGTATATGGTGGTGGGTGTGCAACTTCAACAATTGTAGCATTAAATCTCATTATTATGTGTGGTTCTATTATGTAGTAAAGGTTTTGGAGAGTTTGCATCCCCAACTTTTCCTAGAATGATTAATATTTTCTTTGAATTTACTCTAATGGGCGAGGGGGGATGTATCCTCTTACATCAAGTAGAATCATAGTGATCTACAACTATGGGATGTATAAATTTTCAAGGTTATCATAGATAGATACAACTTTGGGATGTACAAATTTTCAAGGGTATCAAATCTAGCTACAAATATGGGATGTATAAATTTGCAAGGGTATTATAGCAACTATATCTATAGGATGAAAGAATTTGTAAGGGTATCATAGATAGATATAGCTATGGGATGAAATAATTTACAAGAATTTCAGAGAAAGGTTCAACTCTGGTTGAGAATTTGTAGAATTATCAGAACTAATTCTCTCTTGAGAGTTGGGTTCCGTGAGATCAATTCTCATGCAATCATGGCAACAAGGAGACCTAAGAGAAAGTAATTTTAGCTCATTTTTACTGGAAGAACAATGGTAGGAGGTAGTTCCAGAAGAAATTCCTATGAATGGTAGTCTGGTTTTGGACTACAAGACAACTCCCAATGATGTTTCCTCAAGGAGGAGTAGGTCGAGGAGGCGTGAGGAACCAAGAGTTGGAAGAATTAGAGAACATAATAATTGGAGATGATGGAGCCATAGTAGAATCATAATTATAATTGCATAATAAATAATTGAAAAGGTAAAGGATAAGGAAAATATGATGCATAAGATAAAGGACTAGATGCCAATGAAACATAATGAATTTATTAAAGGGTAAATATTGAAGTTGCAAGAAGAATAATAATATAGCTAAGAACATAGGGAAAGAAGACCGAATGAAGCAAAGAAAGTCTAGTAGGTTGCTATTGAGAAAGAAGATAGTATTTGAGATAATTTTCTACTAATAGAGGTAATGTGGGTCATGAGAGAAGTTCATGATTGAATGAGATTGTAGTTGTGGTGGTGTTTATCCATGATTGTTATCTTGAGATGAAAGGATGATCACTTGAGATGAGCCTTAAGCATGTGGTTTGAAGTTGTAGCATGAATGTTTGATATACGAGGGACACCTGTTGAAAGCGTGACATGAGAGAGGAAGATATGACTCCATGTCATGGGAATCCTTGACCACATAAGTAGGTTGCAAGAGAAATGTAGTAACAAGGTTTCTTGGATTGGAGACTGTGTTCATATGTTTCAAGGAACATGTTGGTAGAAATGTGATGGTGGAAATACATTGTTGCTAGATGATGGATATAAATTGAGAGTGACATTCAATCCAAGAGGAAACAAGAATGAATATAGACGAGTGGAAGATAGAGCCCTATGTGGTGTGTGTTAGATGTAGTGAAGAAAAGGAGGGAGTGGAGATGAAATTCTTTGTTTCCCCTTAATATGTTATTTGTTTGTTTGCAGAAAGAAGGAAATTTGTAGCTAAATATGAAAGTAAATGTACTTGATGGAGAAGTAAATACGAATATCAATCAAAGAAGATTCAATAGAAGGATGACGTACAAGAAAATAAATTTGTATAGATTACAAAAATTGTAAATCACAAAGGTAGAAAAATTAGAAGTTGAAGAAGATGAAGACATTTGAAGAGAAATCCAAAGTAGAAAAATATGCCATGAATATAAGTGACTTGGGAGGAATCATGAGTGAAGTTGTTGAGTTGAAGATAGATGCAATTATAGTCCTAAAGAAAGAGGAAGTTGTTGAAGATGTTGCTGACAAGGAAAGAGAGAAGATTACAAATTCTTTGGAGGAAGAAGACATGCTACAGAAGAATGTTAGAAGGATTGAAGGCTTCTAAAAGAGAATGTGTTGAGAATTGAGTGTAAAGGTGTTGCATGAAGAGGAAGGTTATCAAAGGTATGCCTTTGATGATTTTAATTTATGAAGAATGTGAATACGTTGACAGAATAATCGACTAAGGTAGTTTGTGTGTGGTTGTGGACATAGTTGAGATAAGTGTAATATGTGGGCATGTGACTCCATGTTGTGCGGTTTCAAGCATGAATGGATGGCTTCCCCAAAGACAGTTTCTACACTTCATGAAAATAGGTAGTGGAATGTATCGGATGGGACTTGAATCAATTCGAGTTGTGTAGGTGATGCATGGATGAGGATACTTTGAACAATGATTATGGTGATGAAGAAAGAGAGATAGAGATGGTAGTAGTATCAGAAGGCGTGTTGCAACATGAATGAGATGGAAATGCCATATTTTCATGATAAGAGTATTGTTGCGTTGTTGCAGATAGAGATGTGATGATGGAAATGCATATAGTAGAAGTGAGTTGAATAAGAATATGCAACAAAAAGATAATGCATTGTATTCCTTGCAAAGTTAAATGCACACCAATGAAGAATTCAGAGTTGGTGAATGCAACAATGACGAAAGTAGCATTGGGAAGTTGGAGGTTTGAAGATTTTACCTCATAAGCATGAGATCATGCTTTCTTCATAACCTAGGGAGTTATATGTAGGAGCATTGAGGTCATTTTAAATATGTCATATTGAAGACACAAGTAATGGCCAATAGGGGCATGATGGGTGTGAAGATTGTATGAAACATAATGTGATAATGTTGTTGCAGAACATGATAATGTTGCAGAATGTGACATCGCTGTAGAACATGACCATGTTTCTATAGAATGTGACAATGCTATAAAATGTGAAGGTTGTGACAAAATTGGTGCATTGCTACCGAATTTCTAAAAGACAAATGCATGAGAGGAAATTGAACCGATTAACGGGAGATTGACCATGATCTTGATAGAGACATCTCAAGAGGAGGTTAAACACTGCAGAAGAAGATTCACTAGGAAGAGACATATCTCAAGATGGAAATGAAAAGGCAGAAGTTGAAAATGAAAGGGCATGAGCATTGGTAGCTGAAGCTGGATGAGAAGATTGTTTGGAAGATAAAGGTGAAATTTTTTCTTCAGATAAATAAAAACAACATCAAGGAGGAAATACGAGTATTTAGCAGAGAATAGAAGATGGTTTGAAGAAGAGGAGACAATATCTTGAGAGGAGAAAGTTAATGGTTGAGGTTACCATGGCCTTTGTCCTCACAACCCAATGAACTTTGTAAGTTTATATGCAACCATCAATCTAGGGTAATTATTTTCTACAAAAATGAATAAAAGAGACAGAGAGGTTGAGCACTAAATGGTGTTTTTTACCTTTGGGTTTACACACTAAATCCTTGTGCATATGTGTGAATGAATCTATGCGAACATTTTTCTATGTAGTTATGTATGTATTGTTGTAGATTACATTTCTATTGCTTGGATGATTAATTCTATAGGGATGTCAAGTATGGACAGTGTACATTCCCATGGAGAACAATTATGTTGCAAATTCCTACCATTATATCTGTATGTGAAAATGTCAACTAGTTGGGAAGATACTCTTGGACCCAATAGTTGTGTAGGAAAGGGTCTATGTGAAGACCATGCTTCAAAATTATAATTCTCCACATGTGGGTGAAACTTGGATGAATCAATCTTTGTATAAGATATGTGTCAGGAAATGAAGACACTTCCACACTAATCCTAGCAAAAGAGAAGATGCATTTAATCAAGAACATAAATGAAACAATCAATCACACAGTACATCGAGATTTTACCCTGGAACCCTTAACCAGGAAAAACCAACATTCCTTTGAGAAATTTTCTCTCTTGTTGTATTATTCAATAAGAATAAAAGGTTACATGTCTAACCTTGGTCCACACTTAAGACACAATAGACATCATACCCTCTTGCCTGTGCAAGAACAAACTTGTAGCCAATTTGGCTTACATATGCATGACTGACAACCTACAATTACACATGCATTAACCTGCATAAGTGCATTACAACATTAGCCGTTACGGCCTTACAACATGCCTCTTTATAGGCTTTACAATAGGAAAAACCCTAAATATTGGTGCCCAAAAAATGGTTACAGATCCATGCATATCATTGGCTACAAGTCCCACAAATACCAAGATTCTATTATAGTCGACTCCAAGTCAGGTTACCATTCTAATACTAGTTGGTCCTTCATTCAGTCTCTAGTCGATTGTCTCACACCCACACTTCGACCTCTTGTCGATTGACTTGTCGTTGATATATTTGAATACGACTTTTCCCCGTCGACTTCCTCGACCTTCGACTTATTGTCGATCCACCTTGACTTGAATTTGACTACAAATAATGTAACAACCCAACATTCTCCCACTTGTTTTCTTCTTTGCTGAAACAAGAGATTCCTGAAATTTCATTCATAGACCCAGGGAAACAATTCCCATTGCCTCTCTGCGCTAAGATAACTTCACATCATTCACAGACTTGGTCAACAATTCTGTTATGTTTTCCAATGTGTCTACTTTCTCCAATAACACCTTGTTACTTTCCACCATATCTCTTACAAAATGGTATCGTACATCAATGTTCTTAGTATTTGAATGATAAGCAAGGTTCTTTTCCAAAAATATTGCACTTTGACTACCGTAGTTCACCTTCATATCTCTCTGCTCAAACACGATTCCTGAACACAACCTTTGAAGCCATACCACTTCTTTTCTTCCATGAGTGGCCGCCATGTATTCATCTTATGTTACTAACAAGGATACGATCGCCTATCCCTTACTCATCTAGATTATTGCTGCACCGAACATTTTGAAGACATATCCGATGGTCGACCTTCGTCGATCCATATCTCCAACCCAATTGACGTAGAAAAATCCATGTACATATACTTTACCACTTTCCCCTCTAGGTATTCCTTGGTATCATATGGCATAATCCTTAGTGACACACAAATAACTGAATACTCTCTTGACAAATATCCAGTGATACTTTCTAGGTGTCGACATGTACCTTCTCAACACTCCCTTTGCATGGGAAATGTTTGGTTGAGTGCAGACCATCACATACGTTAGACTACCAACAACACTTGCATAGGGAACACGTGCCATGTCCTCTATTTATTCTTGTTTCTTTGGAAATTGTTCAATAGTAAGCCTTTCTCCCATAGGAATTGACACCTTCACTGGTTTGCAATCCTGCATGTTGAATCATTTCAGAATTGTTTCAATATACTTCATTTGATTCAACTAGATATTTATAGTGGCTTGATCTCTCTTAATCTTCATTCCCAGAATGAAGTTAGTTGCTCCGATATCCTTCATGTCGAACTTGGAGGATAACTGTTTCTTCACCTCCTTTTTTGAATCCATGTTGTTTCCAATCAAAAACATGTCAATGAAATACAAAGCTACATTTATGAAACACCCACATTCTTCCTTGGAATATATGCAGTGATCAAATTTGCTTCTTGCAAATCCCAAACTAAGGATGTATGTGTCAAAATTCTGGTACCACATCCTTGGAAATTACTTTAGACCATAAAGGGATCTTTTGAGTTTGTACACCAAATCTTGTTTTCCCTTTACTACAAATCATTTAGGATGTTTCATGTAGATTTATTCTTCCAGGTCCCCATGTAGGAACATTGTCTTCACATCCAACAGTTCTATCTCCAGATCGAATGCTACAACCAATGACATTAGTACTCTAATGGAAGTTATTTTTTCAATAAGGGAAAAAATCTAATCGAAGTTGACTCCCTCGACTTGGGAATAACCTTTAGCTACCAGTCGAGCTTTGAAATTTTCAACTTGTCCTACGACATTCATCTTCTTATTGAATACCCACTTGCTACCGACGAGATTCCTTCCACTAGGTAACTTGACTAAATCCCATGTCTCATTCTTGTATAAGGATTCCATATCTTTGATCATGGCATTCTTCCATATTTTACCCTCTGCCGAGTCGACTGCCTCATTGATCGAATTGGGCTCATCGTCAATGGAAGTTAGCATGAATGCAGAACGAAAGTCGGATAAACTATACCTCTCAACTATTTTTTTTATTCTTTCTGACCTCCTTACCACAAGAGTCAATTGTTACACCTCTTCCTCAAATTCATTCGACTCATCTGAATCATCTTCTTCGTTCCTATGTTCAAACCTCATTGTATCACAATTATTATCGGTTTGAACAACTTCCTCAGGATTGAATTTACCTCTGACTTCTCTGAAGACCACATCTCGAATGTACATTGTTCTCCTTGATGGAGGATCCCAGATCTTATATCCTTTCATCCCTTCTTTATATATGCTGAAAATACATTTGGCTGCCTTCTTTTCTAGCTTTCTCCTCTTTTCCTTGGGAACATGCACAAATGCATCACAACCAAATACTTTGAGATGTGCCATCAAAGGCTTCTTACCAGACCATACCTCATTTGGATTTGTGTTGACTAGTGTCGACGAAGGAGACATATTCACCAAATATCTTGCAGTCTCAACTACTTCCACCCAGAATTTATGTGAGAGCCCAACACCACTGAGCATGCTCCTTGCCTTATCCATCAACGTTCTGTTCATTATCTCGACAATTCCATTTTTTTGTAGGGTATATGGTGTGGTATTTTGGCGTGCTATTCCATACTTCTTACAAAATTGATCAAATTATTTTCCACAGAATTCACCACCATTGTCAGCCCTCAACACTTTAATCCTCTTTTCTGTCTGGTTTTCCAAAAGATCTTTAAACTCCTTAAATATCTTGAAAACCTATGATTTCTTCCTCAGGAAATATATCCATGTCTTCCTGTAGAAATTATATATTAATGAGACATAATACATGGATCCACCAAGTGAAGGAACTGTAACCGGGACAAACACATCACTATGCACCAGTTCTAGAATCACATTTTCCCTTGTCACTCCATATGGGAACCTCACTCGACTTTGTTTTCCATATATGAAATGTTCACAAAAGTAGACTTCTAACCCACATTCAGGAAAAACTTCAACCACACCTTTTCTTTGCATAGCTCGAAGTCCTTTTTCTCCAATGTGTCCCATCCTCTTGTGTCATAACCTAGTCGGGTCGATATCATCATGTCTTGTCGAGTTGGTTTGACCTGAATTGGCTCGAGTTGAGTCGAGTCAAGTTGTGTCAACATCGAGTCGATTCGAGTTTATTTTCAGTCGAGTTGATTTCAGGAGCAACGATGTTGTTTCATCTAGTCGAGTCGAAATTCCCTAACAACTTATACATGGTACCAATCTGAACTCCATTCATTAAGACCATCACACCTCTAACCATATTGTACGAATCCTTTTGAAATAGAGTATGCACACCTGCATCACTCATCTTGCTGATAGATGTTAGGTTTCTTTCCAAACTCGAAATGTTTATCACACCTAGAAGGGTTCTTTTCCTCCCATCCTACAGTGCCATTCGAACTCTTCCCCGTCCGACAATTCTGGTTGTCGAGTCATCCCCCAAGAACACATCACCCCCATCATATCGTTCATATTCACAAAACCATTATTTATGTGGTGTCATATGATAGGATTATCCTGATTTGATCAACCAAACATCTTGATACGACTGTGTACTGGTTGACACCAGGTACACATCACCTCCATTATCTGGGTTCATCTTTCTCTCATTTGACTGCTTCTCATTGGATCCAACACTGACTTATGTTGCATTCAACTTACAGTTCTTTTTATAATGCCTAGTTTTACCTCATTTCCATCATCCTCACATCGACTGAACTGGGGATTTATATCTACCCTTCGAATTGAACTTTCTACCAGAGAATATGCCTCTATCTCAGTCTATCGGTCGACCTCTCACTACTAGAGAATCTTTGGTCGATCCTTCCATGTTATTCCTTCTCATTTCTTCCAATAGTAGAGAAGAAACAACGTCCTCTAGCACTAGTGTGGTTGTATTACTCTCAATATCCATGACTAAGCTATCCCAAGAGTCTAGTAAAGAACATAATAGGATGATACACTTCTCCTCATCATGATCTTAATATCCATAGACGATAACTGGATTAACAAGGTATTAAATGCATTTAAATGCTCAGTCACCGAACTGCCATCACTCATCCTCAAAAGATACAGTTTCTTTCTGAGAAATAACTTATTTACTAGAGATTTTGATTGGTATAAGATTCCCAAATTGTCCCACAATTTCTTGCCCAAATATTCACCTGAGACATTCAACAACAATGAATCTGCAAGACAAATCTGAATCGTACTTGCTCTTCTTTTGAGTTTCTCCCATTCTTCCATAGACACTCCTGTCGGCTAGGTACTTGGATAGACCGTTTTCCATTGTTCTCGATCTACAAGAAGATATTCCATTTTAAGCTTCCAAAGATCAAAATTATGGCTGTTGAATTTTTCTATCTCTATTCTATAACTGCTCACCATTCTTTACCACTATCTTTAACACAATTTATGACTTACGACTCTTACTGTACCTAGGTTTTAGTTCTCAGATTCAAGATTGGAAAAACAATATTTGATATACTCGCCAAAGCATAACATTATTATGATCACTCACTTGTCAGGGAAAACCTAAGCTCTGATAACACATGTCAGGAATTGAAGACACTTCCACACTAATCCTAGTAGAATAGAAGAAGAATCTAATCAAGAACATAAATGAAACAAGCAATCACACAGTACACCAAGATTTTACCCTGGAACCCTTAACCGGAAAAAACCAACATTCTTTTGAGCATTCTGCTCTCTTATTGTCTTATTCAATTAGAATAAAAGGTTACATGTCTAACCTTTGTCCACACCTAAGACACAATCAACATCATACCCTCTTGCCTATGAAAAAACAACCCTGTAGCCAATTCAACTTACATATGCATGACCAATAACCTACAATTACACATGCATTAACCTGCATAAGTGAATTATAACATTAGCCTTTACATCCTTACAACACACCTCTTTATAGGATTTACAAGAGGAAAACCCTAAATATTGGCGCCCAAAAAATGATTACATATCCATGCATATCATTGGCTACAAATCCCACAAATACTGGGATTCTATTATAGTCGGGTTACCAGTCGACTACCAGTTGGTCCTTCATCTGGTCTCTAGTCGGTCATCTCACACACGCACTTCGACCTCTTTTCGGTTGAATTTTCATTGATATCTTCAAATTCAACTTTGCCTGGTCAACTTCCTCAACCTTCGACTTGTTTTCGATCCACCTCAGCCTTCGACCGTCAGTCGATTCACCTCGACTTGACTTTCACTACAAAGAATATAACAACCCAACAATATGGTGTAATTCAATTGTATTCCTGTGTGAATATCACAATATTACATCGATCATGTGTGTAAGGACATCTAGCAAAGGAACACTATGGGCCCATAACCCATAGGTTTCTCATTGAAGTTTGTTAGTGCATTGAACCATGATTGAGTTATGTTTGGTATGATGGCTATGAGGATGAGAGTTCTTGTTTTAGTATATGTTTGAGCATAGAGAGAGCATAGAAGAGGGTTTTTGTAATATAAATTTATGAGATGTGAAAAGAATGTGTATGAGAGAGGATAGTTTCCTTGGTTTATAAGATAACTATTGATTGTAGGATTGAGAAGTATAACTTGAAGGGTGATGCCGCCATGAAGACTTCATAGAGGTGTTTCCAAGTATATAATTGTTTTGGAAATCGTTGTATGAAGTTGCAACTCTCTTGATACAAATTGATAAATACATAGTAGATGGTTTAGTGCAGACTTGTGTTCTGTAGCATCCAATAAGAATATTGATATGACAATTTTTAAGTGGTTGTGGTACTTATTGTCAAACTCAAAAATTTAAAAACTCCATCTGGCCTATAGCATTATTTTGACATTATTTCATAATGATTGTTGTTATCCTTATTCAACATAGGTTGGATGATGCTATCCTTATTCAAGATACATACGCTGATGCATTAATTTCTCACCATATTTTGAGAGTGAATGGATTTCAACTTTCTCTACAAATACACCTCCTCGATGTTTAATTGTAGGCTTGATCATCTCAATATCTCTTCCCCAATCATTTACCTCCTCATAATTCTTTCACATTCAAAAGGCTCTTCTCATAACTAGTTTGAGTCAAAGTGAATCAGATTTTAGAAATACTTTCCTCACCCTCATCTATGTTAGAACACCATTTTTCCCAATTAAAAGATTCACATATATTCTTAATCATATTATTCTTTATACTTGATGTTGTTGAGAAGATATTTAAGAATGTTGTTTAGGAGTTTCCCCAATTCCCAAACCCACAAGTACATAATATCGTATTTTTTGTAATTTTGGGTGGGAGCTCCATAAGGTCTGTTGTGTTGGTTTTGTCACTTGGGTGAGAAAAACAACAACACTTGCATGTTTAGATAAGCCTACTAAATAAGACAAAAGTTTGTGAGTGGGTTCGACAAACCAAACACATATGAAAAAAAAGAAATAAAACTAAAAACAACTAAGAAATAAATGTTAGAAAGCTTGAGAAACTTTAGAACCATGAAAATCAAACAATGACTAACATATTGCTACCAATAGATCAATAGATTAGTATGAAAAACATCGTAGAGAAAGGCAGGGACTTATGAGTCCCTTCTTCCTCCTTGGGAGGGATCTTGAGTTCCATAATTTAGATTTCTTCTCTCCATACAATGGAAGAAATGACAAATGGTTAAGAAAAACAATGCATCTTCCCTCAAGAGGTGAGTGGAATGGCCTATTGCAATGGTGCTTGAAGGCTTCAAAAAGAAAAGAGGATTCTCAAAGAAGAATTCTTTTAACATAAAAATAATTTGAAGATATTAATTTCTTAGCACACCCATGGATCTTATTTATAGCATCCATTCATGAAAAAATGTACTTGGTTCATAGTGTGAACAAGGGGACTTTTAGGGGACCCTCTAGCCCTTGACCAACCTCCAAGCTAGATTTTGCTCAGATATGAGTGTCAAATCGTGTTGGGGGTTGGACTAGAAGTGGTTGAGGGGCCGAAAAGATCCATAAATTCGTCGTTCATAGAAGTGTGAAGATTTTCTCATAGACAATCACACATTTTGCGCATAGTGCGCGTTGAGGGATGTGTTGGCCCGCACATACTGCGCACTGTGTGTGTGCTTCCTTTGGTGAATTTGCGCACTTTGATTTTTGATGCAATTATATATATATTTTTTTTCCTTTTGATGGACTTTGGTGTTGTATGTGGACTAATTGTTGCTGGCATTGATGTGTTTCTTCAACCATTGTGTGCAATGTTGCAGACAATTTTTCAGTGATAACAGATGCCCCCTGATGTGTGAGGTTAGGAGCATACGCATAGACGAAATACATCAATGTTTCTTTTGTTGAGAGTGTCATTGTAAGGGAGAGTGAGGAGAGGATATGCAAGAGAGATCCACCGAAGGGAGAGGTAAAACTGTGGGACCCAAACCTTTCTCTAGGGAGAAAAAAGAAAATCTGTGTACAAATGAGGCGAGCATGCCCCATGCTCGTGTCATGAAACAAAAATGTGAGACTGTAACTGAATATGTATGTTAATGTAGATAACTGCAGCGCCCTCGGGGGTGGTTGATAACGGTAGATGACGATTATGAATGGTGAACTACCTCTAAAGTGAGGCAAGGATGAATTTAATAATTCTCGATGAATTGTAGGCATTGATGGCCTAACAAATTTAGATGTATTCGATTGGTATGAAACAACTGCATTAGTCGCATAGTAATACCCATCGTAACATGAGAGTTTTCTAAATTCAAATGTTATGGGGGTCAACAGAATCAAAGAGAAATGATGATTCTCTCTGTGTCGTCCGAGACTCGTCATTGAAAAGGCAATGAGAGTCAAGATATTGCCACCCTTTTGGAAACTGTGTTGATGTCGACAGAAAGGGAGACATGACTCCAAGAAGCAAAGGGATTTGTGAAATCCACTGAGTAATAGGTGATATCAGGTAATGACAGGTAACATGAACAAATTCAAGATGTTGTGAGACTCAAGACTTCCCTTGGTTGGAGAATTTTGAAGGATGATTGGCAACAACCGTAAAGCTGGATCTAGTGTTAAGGGGATGACTAGATATGGGATTAAATTGTGCCAGAGGATAACAAAGTAGAAAAACTCAGAGATCATCAGTACATGGATTTGGGATACTCGAGGTTTGTGAACGATGTTGGTATGAAAAAAAAGTGGATGCCTCAACCAAGGGCAACATGGGTTTCTTTGCCAAGGAAAAGAAGGCCATCAAGGGTGATGAAAAAAAAGATATGTATATGCTGGAAACAAAGGTTTTATACAATTACCAAAGAAATAAAGAATAATTTGGGTTGAGTATACAGATACAGGAATGAGTTCCCCAGTTAAAGATGGCTTGTCCTATTAAGGCGCAAGTTTGTGAAAGAGAATTGGTGGAGGGTGGTGGCCCCATGGGTGGGTTTCTGCATTAGGTAAATGGATGGAGGACAATCTGCAGATGGGAAAAATGACGGTGGATGAGATGGAGGGATAATGATACTGTGAAGATGTAGTCAATAGGATCAAGATGATATGACTTGGGAGTCCATTGGGAAGGTTAGCAATATGATGAGAAGAAGTATGAAGTTCATTCTCGGAAGTGAATAAGACTATCGAGACTCCCATCCCTAGGGGGTGAAATCAACATGAGTGTCAAGTTTCCAAGGGGAACTATGAATGGGACAACTCATGTGGGGGAGAGTGCTACCGGTTGATGGTACCCATATGCGACAGAGGTAAAGGTACTGCAGAGTCGGGTGTAAGGACCCTAAAGGTAAATGTCAGAGGGTGTGACTAGGATATGCATTTGATTTATAGAGGGAATAATTGCATGCCAGTGTCGAACATATACCTGAAGGGGTTGTAAGCTTTTGGAACAAGTACCTACACACATGATAAATACCTGACGTGAACAATATCTGATGATAAATAACATATAACAACTATTTGATAAAACTGAAAGTGAGCATGCGTATCTAAACGTGGTGTGAAAAACAATGCTCCTTTGGGGAGAAGTGTAGATGATATTGGTGATCTAGCGAGAGAGCTGTGAGGTGATTTGAAGATTGCGGGATCTTGGGGCTACCGATTTGGTAGTTGCGAGAGACAGGTTAGTGACCTTATCATCCCGCATTGTTTGATTTTGAGGGAGGTTAGCTAGGGACTGTACGGAGGTCCATACACGAGGTGAAGAGGGTGAAAGACCTCTTGTGAGAGGAAAAGTACTCGATGATGGAGCACATTCCATGGGAAATCAGGGGTAGTTAGTTCCTCCAGGATATCCTCGTTGCAGTGGAAAATGCTAGAATATAGGGGATCCTGGGAGGTGACAGGGGGAAATGTCAATGGGTAAGTGTTAGTGTCCTCAAGGGGTGAGGATGTAGAGGGGATATCATGTACGACGTGCGATGGTCTACTGGACATAAAGAAAATGTCATGATATTGTGGATGGTACCTCGTTTGCTCGGGTACTGACAACGAAATATAATGAATGTCAGTAATGTGAGCCTCCATGGGGGGTGACTGGGAGGGCTCAGGCCGAGACGTGTGGCGTAATGAAACTAACATTTGGTGAAATTGAGGTAGAGCTGGGAAATGATGAGTTTAATGGCCATATTCTGAGCATATGGCACAAGCGAATTTGGTTCGTAACCCTTTATTGTGTGTGGTTGAGGACTCCATAGTAGCAGTGGATGTACTTGGTGGAGTAGTAAGCAATGTGGTTATTTTGGGGAGTTGGATAAGATTGCGTAACTTGGGAAGAGTAGGACATTTGTTAGTGGGGTGTCCTTCTCTTTCGCATAATGCACAAGGAGGTTGATCTCAGGGAGGAAGTGGAGTTGTGGGCTCATTCTTATTTAGTCTTCCCCTAGTGGTGGTGGTGTTGTTGCTAGTTGGGGGCGGGGGTGGTGTGGTCGGACCTATACTGGGATCTACATCGGTAATACCTCTGTCTAAGGAGGGAGAGATGGTGTAGGAACCATAGTGGGTGGATGAATATACCATACATGGATGGCGAGAACCATGTTTGCAAGGGTGAGAGTAGCAGCTACCTGGAATGCTTGAACTCCATGTGGGGGGTAGAAAAAGGGAATTTGGGTAATGGCTTGGGGGACTGTCTGATCCCAAACTGGGATTTTCTCTTGGAGGGGGGGGAAATATGGAATAAGTGGTGTAGTGAGGTTCTCAGGAAAATCTCAAGGTAATAGTTCTTCAACTGGTGGAACTATGATGTGGGGAGGGGCCTTGGTGAGAGGAGTAGTGTCTTCGATATATGTTCCATTAGATGATACTACACACACTTTTGTTGAAGGGTGTAGGAGAGGTGGTGCTCCATGATATGCCCCCAACAAGGATGGGTCCTTGAAAATTATGGGACCCATGTCGATGACCAAAAAAGAATATGAGCTAGTGTGGACAAGGGGGAGAATGTTGTCAATGTTGGTGGAATGATTAGGCTTGTAATGTGTGAGTTAGTCAATGGTGAAGATTTTCCCATTGTGGGGGAACATCATTGTTCGAAACACAGAAGAGGCTATCACCTTCATGGCATACATGTAGCTACGTTTGAACAATATATTGTAATCAAGTGGGGCATCAATAACTTCGATGTCAATTAAAATGGTTTTTCCCCCAAGTTCGATGGGGACATTTTGGAAGAGCCCTTCAGGGGATGATGGGTGAACATCACAAGATCTCAAGGTGATGGAAGATGGTACGAGCTTAGGTGAGCCAAGTTTTTTCCATACTACTTTGGAAATGATGCATGTGGACGCACCTTCATTGATGATACACTGATGAACTGTGATGTTCTAGATCTTAAATGGTATCTAAAAAGATACCAGGATGAGGAGGCGTGGTTCTTCGCTATCTATATCAAAATTAATGAGTCAAGTATCAGATTGGTCAACTTCCCCCAAGGCAGAAAGCAAGGATTTCCGCTGAGTTGGACAGGTTTGGAGGACCTCCAATATATACATGGATGTAGGAGACTGTGCTAAGTCGTCGACTAGACTGTAGTTATGGGCTAACCTAGCATGAGGATTATGTACATTCCGTCGTAACGACATGCGAGGGATGCGAGGACTTGGTTCAATGTTAAGGCGTGGAATCATCAATGGTTTTCCGACTATAGCTGGAGCCATTTCTGAGGTGGTTGGGGCGGATTCAGGGGGAACACCATATTAACGACCGCGTGTTTGCAGAAGAATATATTCTTCACTCGTAAGGAGGAGGGTTACGATCAGTTGGATTTCTAGGTTGATTGGGACCTGGGTTTTGATACTGCCCCGTTTGTGGTGGGGATGGGGTTATCTTATGTTGGGTATTCATCACACCTTGGTGTGGAATAGGGTTTTTCAAAACAAACAGAGGTGGTGGTTGCAAATAATTTTGTGGGGCCTATTGAGGGGAAGGTGGCGCTGGAGGACATTGTGTGCTCATGGATTCTTTCATCTGTTTGAAGTCGACAATTTGGGGGCAGTGGTGTGTATAATGTCCATACTCACTGCATAGAGCACAAGTGAATTTCGTTCTAAGGTTATTGTTCTTCCCTTGTCGTGGTTGATTTTTATCAGTGCCCCCTTGGGGGTTTTGGTTTCCTTGATGTTGAATTCGCCTAGCAGGATGGTTTTGTTGGGGGTTATTTCCTCCCGGTCCCAGGTTATTATTGTTTTTGTTTTTTCCTTTCTTCTTGGCATTGTTCGACAAATGGGATGGATTTTCCGTATTCAATTGCTCAAAATTTTGAATCTGTTGAATGGGAGAGGGTTGAACAAAGTTAACGCCGACATGTGGTTGTCCCAGTGGAGGAGAAACCGACTATGGAGGACCAGGAAATGGAAAATATGTATTTTTTTGTGGATATGGCATGTAGTAAGTTGAAGCACTTCCACTACTGTTGAGTTTATATGCGGGGGTTGAGGGTGAACTCGTACTTGGTTGAGAGACCAGAGGCATCATGGGTACCGGTGGGGGTCCACCCAATGGTGGAGGGGGAGAAATAGGATACGGATGTTGGTGAGTGGGAGGAGGGTAGTAAGATGTCCCTCCATATGGTTGTGGATATTATGTGCACCATAAGTGGGTGACGGGTGGTCGTAAGGGTTGATATGGGTCATAGAATCAATCAACCCATCTGCCACGTGGGAGATCCCAGGTTTGTCCTGGACGAATGGTATGGGTCAGGGTGCATCATGAAATATTGTGTATAAGTAACCTGACTGAGCATAGATGAGGTCAAATTGTTGGGCCTCGCTGATGGCTTCCTCTTCTGATTGGGGAAAAGTGGATGCTACATCCTTGGCAATAACAAAGACAAGGGATTTGAGAAACCAATTGAGACATTGTTCTTTGGTGGTTTCTTCTTTACACAAACTACGTCGTCGACACCATTCATGGATGTGGTTGGCTATATGGATAGCAGTGGTTTGTTTGAACTTAGAGAGAATTTCTAAGCCAATATCATGATGAACTGGTAGTTGGAAAAAGGACAAAAAGGCCTTGGCCAATGATTCAAAGGTCACATGGGACCCTGATTTTTCATCCACACACCATTTGGCTGATGAGCCCGTGAGAGTTATTTGAAATAAAATCAAGTGGATGGAATCATCCATGATGTTTTTCGAAGAGAACCATAAGTGAAATGTCATAACATGGTTGGCGGGGTCTTCCCCTGCTTTTCCTTCAAACTTTAGAATAACTGAAGGCAATTTCGTACGCATGTTGGTCCATGTGGGGTCATGTAAAATGGGATCATTCGTGAGTTTGGTGAAATCAGGAATGTTGAGAGATGCCAAGTATGGCATAGGGAGATTTGGCGGAGGATTAGTTCCAGCCATTGTGTGAGCAGGTAATGGACTTGTCCCTTGAGAGGGATTTGGTGGGGTTGTACTCCTTCCTTGAGAAGAAGTTTGACCTCTGCCTCCTTGTGAAGGAGAGCTAATGGATGGATGGCCTTGGGTATTGAACCCAAGAAAAGTGGAACCAAGTAACGGTGATCCAAAAATAGTAGCATTCATGGTGGTGTGATGTGGTTGCGCTGGTGAGTTGGCAAGACTAGGGACTCCTCCTAGAATAGGAGGGAGATTCTGCAAGCGTATGGAACGATGAGGATTTTGTGGGTCCTGTATGGTTTTCGAATAGAAAAGTGAATGTGTGCAAATGGTGACAAGAGAGAAATGAATGAACAAGAGCTTTGTATATTTTTGACCTTCACAAAATAGTATAACTCACAATTGCATGTAATCAAATGAACATCATACATAAATCAACTGTAAATAAACAGGCATGTGGATAGGTGGATTTTTTCCATGTGGGGGAAAAATAAAAACAAATTATTGTGTCCTAAAATATGTATTGTCCTTCCTCTCAATTAGAACTGGGCCTTCCAATAGCACTCAACAGTGGGGTCTAAATCCACCTAAAGAGGATCTAGTGAAAATTGAAGTAATCAGTTATAATGAGGGGTAGAGGGTGCATATCCCGAAAGAGCTGGCAACATTTCCCAATAGCCACACAAAATCTGATCAAGGTGCGATTGCAGCCCACAATCACCACTTGGGTGGATATCCTAAGTTTGGCCACTAAGTACCTCGGTCAAAGTGTGTCATTTAGATTTTTGGCCTTAGAAAAGGGTCACGGGTTGGATGCCCTCAGAAGAGTTGGGTGACTGAAGGAGGGATGTGTAGAACAACTAGACCTTAACCTTCGACCCTTCACGGGTATCTCCCTACCTTATGGTGTAGGAACACTTGACTTGGAGGATTTGAAATTTCCCTATTTATCAACTTCTATTGTTTGAAAATGTGAGAACTTGATAACAGGGGGTTATTTGGATGCCTACCCTTGAGATCCTACCTAGAATAAAAAATTTCTTTTGGAACCCTTTGTGGAGGAAAATTTAGTCCGTTATTAGAATTTGTTTTAGATGTGGTGGGTTGAGAGATTGGGGTCATGGACCAACCTCGTATGAATTAACTGGGTGTGGATAGTTTCCAAAGAAGTAGTCAAATCTTTCAGAATTCCTTTGGAGAAAACCTACTTCGACCTCCATTATTCAAATATAAATTATGTGTGTGAGGAGTGGTTTTTGTGTGCAATAAATTGACAAGTGTGCAAAGATTTTAATAAGTTAAGTGTGAGATTGAAACATGTGTAATTCCTATGTTCCTTACAAATCTTCTTTACCTAGCTTACTATGTGTCTTTGGAACAACCTTACAGAATATTTAAAACCCTAAAGAACTAGCAATGTGGACATATGGGTCCTTACAAATCCTTTTAAACTCCCTAAAATGTTGTCTATACTAAGAAAGATTTGAAACTATCCTATATTTGTAGACATGTGGGCATGTATGGGCCCATTACTTTGATCTTTAAGCTTCCCTAGATTGTGATCTAAACTAAGAAAGCATGTAGAAACTGTCCTAAGATTGTAAACATGTGGGCATGTATGGGCCCTTACAAATCTTTAAGATGATTTCAACAACTAAGAGGAACCCTAGGGGGGATTTGTCCTCTTCTAAAGATTTTTTAAGGGAGATGAAATGTCCTTTTAACCTCCTTTTTTATTCTCGATATCACACAAGGGTGTGGGGGAAGAACATACTTGAGGGTTAAAATTACCTCATGGTCCCACTTTAAGTGATTGGGTATGAAAAAGAATAACTTCAACTTAAATTTTACAAGCCAAATGAGAAATCCATGTGGAAACAAATCAAAAGAGGATAATAGTGATTATTTTTTACCCCTAAGTGCCTATGTTAGCTAACCTTTCTTATGGGAAAGAACTCTAAGTGGAATGTAGTTTCCTTACAAAGTGCATGAAAATAAAAATTTGAAGGCTATGGGCCTTCAAACCATTCATAAAAATCCTTACAATTTTGAAAAAAACAACTTATGCACGGGTTACAATTATGACAGGCGCACAATGTGCAGAATGCACAGAGTAATGAAGCCTATTTCATGCACAATGTGTAGAGTGCACGTCTGTGGGCCTAGAAAGCCACACACTTCTTGTCACGCGTCGAGGGAGAAATTTCCAAGTGAAATACTCCTTCCTTAGGTATGAATTTTGACTTTCACAGGTTGGGCTAGGTCAGTTTTGGTACCTGCAAGTCAAAACAATCAAAATGAAGTGCTCTCAAGGCTCAAATAGGGAGGAATTTGATATTGATCCCCAATATGGTCGCCAATCTGTTGTGTTGGTTTTGTCACTTGGGTGAGCAAAACAACGACACTTGTATGTTTAGATAATCCTGCTAAACAAGACATAAGTTTGTGAGTGGGTTAGACAAACCAAATGCATATGAAAACAAATAAATAAAACTAAAACCAACTAAGAAGTAAATGTTAGAAATCTTGAGAAACTTTAGAACCATGAAAATCAAACAATGACCAACATATCGCTACCAATGGATCAATAGATTAGTAGGAAAAACATCGTAGAGAAAGGTAGGGACTTATGAGTCCCCTCTTCCTCCTTGGGAGGGCTCTTTAGTTCCCTAATTGAGAGCTCTTCTCTCCATACAATGGAAGAAATGACAAATGGTGAAGAAAAACAATGCATCTTCCCTCAAGAGGTGAGTGGAATGGCCTATTGCAATGGTGCTTGAAGGATTCAAAGAGAAAAGAGGATTCTCAAAGAAGAATTCTTGCAGCATAACAATACTTTGAAGATCTTAATTTCTTAGCACACCCATGGCTCTTATTTATAGCAACCATTCATGGAAAAATGTAATTGGTTCATAGTGTGAACAAGGGGCCTTTTAGGGCACCCTCTAGCCCTTGACCAGCCTCCAAGCTAGATTTCGCTCAGATATGAGTGTCAAATTGTGTTGGGGGTCGGACTAGAAGTGGTTGAGGGGCTGGAAAGATCCATAAATGCATTGTTCATAGAAATGCACATCTTTTCTCGTAGAGAGTCATGCATTTTGCGCATAGTGCGCGTTGAGGGCTGTGTTGGCCTGCACATACTATGCATTGTGCATGCGCTTCCTTTGGTGAATTTTCACACTTTTATTTTTGACCCAATTATATAGTTTTTTGTCTTTTGATGGACTTTGGTGTTGTAGGTGGACCAATTGTTGCTGGCATTGATGTGTTTCTTCAACCATTGTGTGCAATGTTGCAGACAATTTTCAGTGATAACAAGGGCTATCAATGTAAAACTTCGGAAATATGCATTGTATAAATTCATAGTTAAAATACCACATCAATAGTGTAATATTTCTCATAAAACAATTTTTTTTGCAGAATATGTGTTAGCTTCACCAAGATGCCCAATGTGTTCTTATGGTTTTTAACATGTTATTAACTTATCAATTTTTGCATTTTTATTTTCACATGGAAGATGAACTATTATAACCTACATAACGGAACTCCATTGTGAGCTACCAGTGTAGTGTTATCCCTCAGTAGACCACTTGCATTAGCAGTAGGGGGTTCACAAATCTACAATGTATACCAATTTTCAAACATTTTTGAAGAAATTTGGAAGAGGTAGTTTTTGTAGTTTGTGGTGTATACCAAATTTCAAATATTTTTGAAGAAATTTGGAAGAGACAGGGTTTGTAGTTTGTTGTATTGCGAATAAATCCAGGTGTATTCCTATTTTAGGTTTAGATAGGACTATGCAAAGTTTATAATGTTAGTAGATTAAATATATACAAGTAATAAAATAAAATAAAATTATAAAACAATTATGATAATATATAATACTAAAATAAATCCATTTATAGTGTATCTAATCAATGAATGTCTAATTTTTTTAATTTATAATGTTAATAGATTAAATATAAAAATAAAAATAAAAATAATAGTAATAATAATAATAATAATTTAAATCAATATATAGTAATAAAATTAATGAATGTAAATTTATTTATTCAAATCCATTAAATATTTATAGTTGTGTTTCTTTGATTATTCTCTCTCTTCAATAAATTTAAATACAAATATTTATAAGTTTTGTGTTTCTTTGATCTCTCACTACTCAATGTATCCAAAACTAAGATAAAACTACTATATGGAGATAAATGTTATCTAAGAAAACATCCTCCTAAGTTTTGTTTTCCAATCACCCAAGGTTCAAATGTGGACACTTAAGTAATCATCTCTTAGAGTTGAGGTAGCCGAGAAAGGATGGTTGCAACATATATCCTGCTAAATTTGATGTCAAATTATAAATTTCAATGAAATTAGCATAGATATCATCCCTAGTTTTTCCATACTTAAAAAGGGAATTGAATTCAATCTTACCATTCAAATGTAGATACATTTGGACACTTGATGAACACATACATCCCACTTTTGTACTTGAATCTGAGAGGCTTGGTCATATGCAATGCAAGAACATTACTAGGATATATGACAACCTAAAAAGACAAAGATGATAAGTTTAATAAGCCTCAACCAATCTAGTTTTTCAACTTAATTAACATGAATATATGGAGTTGGAAGCTAAACTTATACAGTGACGATCTCATGTAACATCACAAAATTTAGAAAGCATCCACCAACCTTCATGTGGTTTACTTTGTTTTTATTTTCACGAAAAAATTTGAGCAATCACTCGTCGATGTACAAAAGTATGGGAATGACCATGTACATCCAATCCTGCATGATATTTGATGAGTTATTCTTTAAATATAATTTGTTGGGAAATCGTGATGTTGGATTGAATGCATGATGTAATTTGGTTGAGAAATTGAAGAGAATCTATGTAGTTACATACCATTTTCTTGTACCATTCTAGTGTGATATATATGAAGATGAAGTAGATGATAAGCATAGTGGAGGTTGCAATAAATAAATGGTGAGCATACCAGAAAGAATTCAAGTCATCTAGCTTATGCAAAAGCCATGGAAATTTTACTATGTTTATCCTGAAACTATGAGTGGCCACATCTGTCCAAGTTTGTTAGCATAAATAATCAGTTTAAGTTCACTTGGGTAAATTATTAATGTTAAGTTAATAATACCTACCAACTACCTTCTTAAATGCTAGACCCCTCCCAATTTTCTATAAATAGAGGGCCTCACATTGTATTTTAGACACAACATATTTAGTAGTTGCAATGATTCTCTTTGTTTTGAGTCTCTATTATTTTTCTGAGTTCTGTTGTATGTATGTAGGTTAAGTTTGATATTATCTTGTTGTATGTATTTTGATTTCACATGGTATCAGAGCTACAAGGCATCAACTTCCTCCATCTTCCTTGGTTGCCTTCATGTTGAGATATGGATGTTGTTGGGTCTTTGTAGAACCATCTTTCCACTGCCCCTATTTGTGGCTCAGTTAGATTGTTGGGAATTGCTTGCAGCAGCTACCTATGATCATCATCGACTGTAGCTCGAGATTCATGGGTAGATTTTTTTTAGAGGGTTCAACTCTCCTTGTGATAGGCCTCACATGCTACAATTGTGCCCTCTCTTGCAAAATCAAACTGCCCATCTCCTGTTCCCTAGAAAACCGCTCAGCAAAATCCCTTGTTCGTTTGACATTTTGAATGAAGGTTAAATTAAATATTTTATGAAAGTGATTTTCCTTATGTTGGGAAATAATCTTTTCAAAACTCAGGTGCCTCTTTAATAAAGTATTTTTGAAGTGGGGGAGTCAACTTAGAAGACCAATTTAATGCCTTGTTTTTATTTCTTTCTCTTGTGGTTACTTGTCTCTTCTTTAGCATTTCCATTCTCTTTCTATGAAGGATAAGTTGTCATTTCCCATTTTCAATCCTCAAAAATACTTTACCTAGAAATCTACAATGGTTATTTTATTGCAGAGTAAGGGTCTATACAGGGTTACTATCGTCACAAAAGTTGGACCTGGACACAATGTTGAAAAACCTAAATGGAATAATCGTTGTGATGAAGCATTAGGTTTAATATGTTTATCTCTTTCACCATAATTGTTGTTCCCTCTTCAAGGCATAGATACTCATGAAGAATGGAGGCAACTTGATAAATTATTTGGTAAAACAGATACAATTCGTGGTCATCAATTACAAAATTAATTAATCAATCTCAATCCTAATAATTTTGATACTATTCAATATTTCATTTCCAAGTTCAAATCCCTTTGACTTCAATTAAAAGATTGTGATATTGACAAAAATGATGAAAAATGCATTTTGCCAGTGCTCTCTATGTTAGGTGATCCATATGTAGTTTTTTTTTCCACATTTTATTCAATTAAGGATACCTTGGGTCCAAATTTTGTAATGCCTACTTTTGATGCTTTTGTTTATGGACTTACTCATGATCAGGATAAAATCGTTCAAATGGGTGCTCTTGGCTCTAAAAATATAAGTCTCATGCTCTTGTAGCTAACTCATATTCAAATTCAAGGATGCAACATAAAAATGAATCTAAATGGAAACAAACACAAAGTACAAAGGAGTGCAACTCTTCAAATCATTCATGTAAGCAATATTTTAAAAGAAAGAAAATTCCTCTTAAATGTACGTTTTGTGGAAAACAAGGTCATCCAGAATATCATTGCCTTAATAAATTGGTTTTCTTGTCTTTATAAATGAAGAAACACAATTTAAATGTCATTCCATCCTATTCTAGCAATGATACAGGAAATGCTAAAGCTCTCTCTGCTATTGCAAGTTTCTCCTCACTTGAATGGATATTTGATTATGGAGCAACCCATAACATGGCCACACATAATAATTTGTTTGCTTCCATTAATTTGTGAAATATAGAGCATATTTTTATGGGCAACTCTTCACCTTTGGTTGTTCATGGGAAAGGGTCTATTGAGATGATAGATGGCATGATCAACAATGCTCTATCTGTTCCTAATATTTCACCTAATTTTCTCTCAGTTTATCAGATTGAAAATTCTAGTTTAGGGAAGACAATTTTGTTTACTCCTGATTTTGAAGTTGTTTGTGAAATTGAGAATGCCTCACAAATTGTTTCCATAGGGAAAGTGGATCATCATGCACGCTTGTACTCACTTTCTCATCTTGTGTCAGAGTACCCTACTAATTTATTACTTTCTCACTCAAATGAGTTCAATAAATTATGGCATGAGCAATTTGGTCACTTAAACTATTGCTATATTCATCAACTAAATAAGAAAAAACATGGTCAATGATATTCCACCTATCTCTTTTGTTGATGGTGTTTGCATTGTGTATGTTCTTAGCAAGCATCCTTAAGATAATTTTGATAAAGGAAAATCTCAGAGAGCTTCAAAATCTCTTCAAATTGATCACAGTGGCCCTTTTCCTACCTTGTCTTTTCAAAGAACCCACTATTTGCTTACATTCATTGATGACTACTCTAGACACACTTGGATCTATTTCTTAAGGATCATAAGTGAGGTTTTTGACACTTTTATCATGTTCAAATCCTTAAATGAAAAACAATATGGAAAGTCTATCAAATGTTTATGGATAGTTAATGGTCATGAATACATCAACCACATATTTGAAAACTATTGTGCCATTGAAGGTACTCAAGTGTAACATATTGTTCCCTATTGTTCACAAAAAAATGGTGTTGTTGAAATAAAAAATTCACTACAAGGAGAACACCTTATTGCGGAGGTTTTTACGAAACCTTCCCAAAAAATTCTTCTCTTAGATGTTTATAGTGAAGGTTGTTAGTGGAGGCGGGCAACCAAAGGTTTTTGAGGAGGTTTTTTTTTTTGGTGCACATTTATGGTACAAACGCACCAGTGCACACCTAAAAAATACCGCACTGAGCCTTAAATGTTCAAACACACTGTGATTGTTCATGACAGAGGTAGGTGACTGTAAATTTTTGAGGAGGTTTTTTTCTCAGTGCACCTTTAATGTATATATGCACTGGTCAGTTCATGAACAATACATAACTGATGTGTCCATGTTCTAGTAGCACCGCCATAATTTATAATACAATTACATGCACCAAATAAATCGTACTGGTGCTGTTGAATAGTACACAATGGGATGTTCATGAATAATACATCACCAACGCATCCATGTTTCAGTAGCACTATGATACTTTATATTAAAATTACATGCACTGAATAAAGCACACCAATGTTGTTGAACGGTACACCCCGGTGCACCTTTATGTTCAAAGGCACACCGCGGTAGGGTAAATAAAAAATAAAATTACCAAACTTATTTTCATTGTTATAATGCATCCCATTCTTCCAAACTCTCAAGCAAGCATCAGTGCTCACCTTTCTTCCTAATATGCCTTGTTTCTAGTGCTCTACATTGACTAGGATAGCTCCATTAATGCATTCCACACATTTCCAAATTTTGGAAATTACCACGAATTTTCATTTCCTCTCAACGATACAACCATTTCTATTTGGGATAGAAGAGACCAGGTAAATTATTTATTACCTTCCTATTTGCATTTTCATCTAATCAAAATTAGAATTTAGCTTGAAATTTCACATCTTTTTCATTTTTTTTTCTTTTTTCACGTGGTGCACCTGAATAGTTCATCTCACCCCGAAGCAGTGCATACTGTGTTAAATAAAAAGTGAGCACTACCTCCCATGCATAATGTGTTAAATACATAATAAGCACCACTGTTGGTGCATCCATATATGTTTGCACCATTTCCATTCAATCTAGCATACCGTCATAAATTACTAAAAATCAAAGTGGTGCGTCCTTCAGAATGCCTCGACACCGACGCAAAATGGGTTCATACCCACATTGACCCATTACACTTCATTAATCACACCACTAGCTAAACGATATATAAAATTTAACCTAGCGGTGTGTTGACGACCAAAAGCACAACGTGGGGTACTTGCATGCAAATCGGTTGCAATGCCTTATAATTTATATACAATTAATAATATACTAGATAGGTGGGACCCCATATGTGAATAATGATGAAGGATACCTCGTCTTGTTATGCGCTCATGTCTTTTTTAAAAAATGACTCTACAATTTAAAAACATTCGAAACCGCTTTCCTAGCGGAATGGGAAAATGATAGGTTTATTGGTGATTTAATTCAAAGGGAAAAGATGTTGTTCTAATGAGCATCTTGGTTTATTCTGCTGCACATATATTTTGAATGGTGGATTTAAACTCCAAGCTTGAAGTTGTATATGGTTATGGCATATTTCACTTATGATTTCTTGTTAAATATCATGCACCATTGTTAAGGTTTATAAGGGTGGCAGTGCTTCCCTAGCAAAAATTGGGGACATACAACATAATTTGTGCCAAGTGTTAAGAGCGCACATTATTTTATGGAAGGTGGCATATCCGACTTTGTATTGAAATTTTTATGGTAGTTGTAGTGGATTATGCGCTGGAGGTGTTAGTGCGCTTGTACTAGGCTATGGTTTATAGAGTTAATGTAAGATATGATGTGCAATTACTGCACGTCGCTCTAATCCTACCTCGAGGTCACCACCCTCACTTAGTTTTCATTTGGTTGATTGATTGGTTGGTGTTGCCTCCATTTTTCTCGACCTTGGAGGAAATAGTCGTGTTAGTGGTTTTCCTTGGCATTCTACATACATGTTTGAAATCTCTTACTGCTCCATCCATGAAATATAGCTCTACTCATAATTAAACCATAATGTTGGCTCTTGCATTTTCTTACAAACTATGTTTTTGAGAGTTTAATGCATGTGGGTATCTACTATGTAATGGCATTTAAATGGAGTTCCTCCATGCTGGCATTTAAGTGTTCAAGTTGATTCATAGTCGAAATTTCCTTTTTGTTTGAATGACATTGCGTCCAGAATATGTGGTTTCTCTGTTGCTATGCATGTTAGAAAATAATTATGGGAAATGTTGTTCATGTTTAACTCATCTCTGGTCATTAAAATTCGAGGGTTTTCTTCTCCCTCTGATATAAATGAATGGTTGTTTGCTTAATGCCATTACCTAGTCTTGAAAGATTTGTAGCTCCTTCAAACTGCCTGTCAATTGTTTGAATATATATGGGAATATTTGTTTGCGACCGCCATGATGACTCTGTAGAGAGGTTTGTGGAAGGTATGTTGTGATAAGAGATGGTTAAAATTTTATTTTTTACAAAACCCTTGAAGTGTTCACCCATACCTCAGTTCTTTTATTTATGAGTCACAATTTCAAACTCTCAACTCAATGTCTATTATCAATGGTTATTCCAACATTTGAGAGGTTGGCTATTCACATATTATTTGTCATGTATCCATGGGGTTTTGTCGATATTTTTAAATGTATGATGTTAGAATAATAACACCAAGTTCTCTCAGTTCTAAACCTATTCTGTTACACAACAAACATTGAAAGTTGTGACACCTGCCTCATATGTTGAAGAGTTGTTGACTTATGTGGTGTTCCATCATGCACTTGGTGTGGTTTTTTTTTAGTAGTGTTGAATATCTTTATTGGAAATCTATTATTAAAAAACAAGAACTCTACGAATAAAGGAAACAAAAGTGTATAGTGGGAATATTTGTTATTTGCATTAAATCTTGGTTCGTTGGTTGATTGGTCGATTTTGGAAAACTGTATAATGTTAAGATAAGAGAACACCAGTTGCACATGGGTTTCAAACCCAGTCTATTTACACATCAACTATTTAAGGTTGGTTGTTGGCTTATGTTGCGTTCTCAACCCCATTGCGTGCTGGATGTGGTCCGTTTTTAGTTTTTGAAATGATTCTATTGACAATCTATTATTAAAATAATTCAGCAAATAAAATAAATAAAGAGTGTACAATGGGCAGTCTTGGAGCTTTACTGGGGTTTTGAAATATCAATGTGTTGGATTTGACTTACTAAACAAATAAAAGTTTTGGCAATTATTTTATTGATGACAATGGCATTTTTTGGGTATCATTACATGTAATAGACCAATAATCATTTTTCCCTCTCATTATACCATTTTTCGCTCACTATATTCCCCTCATCCTCCCAAATACATTAAAACACTCCATGTTCTGTTACTCTGAATTTAAAATTCTTTATGGAAAGAGAAATGATTAATATAAAAGTTGGTTAATGAATGGTGTTTGGAGGTTGGATTTAGATACAATCTCTGTTACTTTTCATTTTCCGAATAGTATTTGTTTATCTTGCCCCATCCATGCTACCATTTTTCACACATTATAAACCCCTCATATTCCCAATAGCCCTATCATTCCCTGTTCAAGTGGCAATGGATGATGAAGTTTTAAGGTGTTAATGGATGGATTGCATGTGTTCTGTGGTGAATAATAGAGACAACTTTTTTATTTTATTTAGGTAGATTTTCATCCATGGATTGTTAATATGTTTTCATGAAATGTTGGAATATTGCTTCAGGATGAGCTTCTTTAATAGAGGTAGTAATGGCAGAGGCAATAGAGGTAGAGGAAATTGACAGAGAGGCCATAGAAGGCCTCAATTTTCAATTCATTTTGATGTTGATCCACAGGAATTAAATCAACTCCTTCAAGATGGGTTCTTCAACTTAGTTGGCCATGGGATCCTCTAGCCCCGACCTGAAAGACCTCCCTTCCAAGCACAACAAAATGTTTATGGTATATGTGTTCCTCCTCATGTGTCAATGCAACCAGAACCGCCTGCCAATGATGTTTGGCAAGAGATTGTCCACTAGCCTGTTTTTCATCACCATGGTTGTCCCACTTCTTATTTACCATTACACCCTCTGCCATTGCCAAAGAATACAATTTTCCAAGCTGATCATGTTGTCTCACTCGTGCATTCTTCTCATGCTAGTAAGAGGTTAAAAATCAATGTTCCCAAGCCTGTGCAAGATAAAGGAAAAGGAGTGGCCACTCCTTCCAAGTCATCTAAAGAGTCCTTTGAATATGTGTCTTCATGTTTTCATCTTAAAGATGATTGTTCTCATGTTATCAGTACAGTCCAGCCTCAAGGTTCCAATTAGCCCAAAGCTGCCACATAAAGATCAAAAGAGGAAAATAGTGAGAAGAGGCCAAATGCCTCTCGCAATAAACATGGTTTTGAATGATGATTTATGTTATTTCTTATTGAGGAGAGTATTTTTATTGTGACAAATTTTTGGACAACACGCACATATTTTGGCAGTTTTTTTGGATAGCAAGCACATATTTAGGTAGTTTTTTTGGACAACATGGACATCATACTTTTTTGGATATGGTCATATTATATTTTTCTGATATTTAAAATGTTTGATCCTAATTATGAGAACGAGAGTTACAAGGAGGATATTTGAATCAAATGATTGAGTTTTATATTTCATGTTTGATGATTACTAAAAGAAATAATTGGGAGTCACAGAGGGTCCCACCTATTTAGTTATTATTTAATTAAGACCCTTATTTATATATATTATTATTATTTGTCTCAACTAATTAGTTAATCTAGTTAGACTTAACTAATAAAAGGTAGTTGAACTACGATAACCTATTGAGAAGGAATAAAATCTCAATGAAAGGAAGAGACAAGGGGGAGAGAATAGAAGGAGAACTACAACCATAAGGTTTGCTCTATACTAGTGAGATACTTTCATTTTCATTCATTCTGAGTTTACTAGAAGGCTTAACCCTCTTGATGACAACAAGGTCTTATTGAAGGCAGTAGGATTCAAAAAATGAATCACATATTTTAGCAGCTTGTTTTAAAGGTGTATGATTTATCTTTGGCAGTCTGTGTGTTATTGTTTATTGATGGATTGAATTTCATGACTGGAAAATAGTATATTGCAGAGTCAAGTGACAACATTTTGTGGAAAGCTGATCCAAATCTTTAGCTTCAATTTTTTTTTTTTGTTAGAGTCTTTTTGTATGGTGCCCATCAAAGGCTTCTAAATTTGACTTTGGTACCTACTCTTGCAGGGGTTTGTAAAAAGAATTCAGTTTTGTATCTCAGAATGAAATAAATAATAAAATCAGATTACTATTTCAATATCACACATGTTTTTTAATGATCCGTTTCACCCTTTTTCTTTTGTCTCCATGTACACATTCTTTTAATTTCTATACACATTCATGTAACTTTTATTTAAGTTTATTTCTTTTCACTGTTACATATAATATATAAAAACCAACCTTGATCCATTGTACATTAATACGTGTGGATTAAGTGATTGTCTTAAGGCTATAAACCCTAGGTGACATTCCCAACTATATTTCTTTATCCCGACAAGATCTGAGAAAGCTTGAGTAAGGTTTTCCACACCTTTTCCTCAATATTTATTTGGTGACCATACTGGGGATATCTTCCATATCTCTCTGGTTGATTGTATTCCTGATTATCTTTCATTTTTCTGATTTATTTGAATACTCCTTGACTGATTTTTTACATGACAGTACATGTTACAAGAAAACCCAATATTGGAAATGGTCTTGATGATCAAACTAGCATTGCCTTAACCTTATTCAATACTATTTTAGAAACTGCTAGTACTCACGCCAAACTTGAACACTCTTGGGAAGTAATTGAAAGGGATATAAGTATCGGTTAATGTTGGGAAGCCAGGTAAAGGAAAACTGAAAATCAATAGTAACCTCCCTTTTCCTACCTCTTTGGTTCTTCCTTTCATGTCCTCAAATCCCTGCATCTCCCGAAGGAGAAGAGGATTGTCCCCTGAAGCTACTCCTATTTTTGAAATAGGAAGGAGGAAAATTGTTTTATCAACAGAAGAAAGTCCTCTAAGGAGAAATTTATCTGATTCTTCTAGTTCACCTTTAAAACCCTTACCTGTCACCTTCAACATGACATATGCAGGTAGTGGTAGTGGAACCAGAGGTGCCTCCACCTTGCAACCTTTTGCTTCATCAGTAATTGGTAGTATATATAGTCATCAAGTCCATGTTCAATCCACTACCAGTCCTACTAAAGTGATAAAGAAATATGGGTTTTTCCAATTCGAGGAATATTCTACGACCACCTCATTTAATGTGTCTTCTCCCTTGAATCTGGCACCTTCTACTCACCCATTACCAAAGTTTAAGGAGCATTTACCTAGGTTTTTGGGAAATAATAATGTTACTACAAATAAAAACCTAGTAGCATTTTCTAATGCTTGTCATAACATAGGGGCTAACGATAATGACACTTGCATGCACTTATTTGTCAATTCCCTCGACGAGAAAGTTGTAGCATATTTTTTTGATCTCCCTCCCAAAATTATTTCCACATGGGAAGAAATGGTTTATTGGTTCAAGTCCACTTATGGACAGTCCAAGAGTCTAGCTGAGAAGTTAAGGGAATACAACAATATTTCTTATAAAGATGGTGAAACCATTAAATCTTTTAACCTTCGCTTCACCAAATTATACAATCAAATCCCTGAACTAATCTACCCTCAAAATCAGGTTGCTTTCATGCATTATTGTAATGCGCTACCTTATCCTTATCGTCATAGACTCGAAGAGAAGGCTATTGAAAATATTGGTTCCTCTCTTCATACTTGTCTAGAATATGAGGAGAAACTCGAAAGAATGGGTCTCCCTAAAGGGGAATTGGTCAAGCAAACAAATATGTCTTCCCTCCTACAACTTGTGGAAGATATGAACAATAGGATGACAGCCTACGAACGAACGAGAAGTGTTTCTTCACCTGCCCCTTGGGCATCTTCTTCTTCCTCAATGCCTTTTAGGAATACTAATGAAAATACTTTTTAGCTAAAGGCCATTATGTCTCGCAGTTGGTGTAACTTCTAAAATCATGAAGAAAGTACTTGGGAAGTTAATAAAAATGTCAGAGATAAGATCTTTGGCAAAAGGACCAATACCACGATCGCTATTTTAGATTGGGTTGAACCAGAGGATGTTATGGTAATCAATACTGGGAACAAATCTTACACTGCCAAGGGTAAATATGACCCTCCTCATACTTCTTCCACCCCAAGATCATCTTCTCAAAGTACTGACACACAAGTTGTCAGAGTTTAGGATAATCAAGGAGTGCCTTCCCCTCTTCTCTCTTCGAAATATAATATCCTTAATAAATTGGCTAATATCAAAGTTGATGCTATTCTTTTGGACATGGTTGTCATCCCAGAACAACAAAAACATCTCAAAAACTCTATGGAAGGTAAAACTTCTACCATAGCCAATCTATTTGAAGAATCAAAAGAATAGGATTCAACTGTAAATAAGATAGGTGTAAATAATTTTAGGAACCCTGTAAAAAACCCCCCTTTTTATATTTCTGTAAACATTCTGGATAAAACAACTCATTGTTTCCTAATTGATGGTGGGTTTGGTCCAAGTGTAATGTAAAAAATTATCATGGAGGAGCTTGGCTTGTCATGCACCAATGAAAATTATAGAAGCATGCTCTCTTATAACAGTTTGCAACAATAAAATATAGGAGAAATCAAGGATGTAACCGTCACTAGTGCATTTGGGTCAAATTCCGACGGCGTGTTCGACGCAATTGCCACTTTCTATTATCGAAAGACCGACAAACCTCGGACCCCCTCAAACGTCGTTTCACATGACGTCGTTTTTCCGACAACCTAGTTTTCGTCGGTATTGCGACGTTTCAAACGTGGCAAGTGAGACGTTTCAAACGTGACAAGACCGACATTTCAAACGTGGCAAGTGAGACGTTTCAAACGTGGCAAGTGAGACGTTTCAAATGTGGCAAGACCGATGTTTCAAATGTGGCAAGTGAGACGTTTCAAACGTGGCAAGACCGACGTTTCAAACGTGGCAAGTGAGACGTTTCAAACGTGGCAAGAGAGACGTTTTAGACGTGGCAAGAGAGATGTTTCAGAGGTGGCAAGAGAGACATTCTGAAGGTGGCAAGACCGACGGGACGAGGTATTATCTCCCACGTGGTTTCTATGGGAGCGACACTCTTGGACGTGGCAAGAACGACGTCCATCAAGTGGCAACAATGACGACCTGGAGTTACTAGCTCCAACGTGGTTGCTATGGGAGAAACAATCTTGGAGGTGGAAAGAGAGACGTCTTGGACGTGGCAATAGCGACGAGAAGAGAGTGAAAGACGTCACAATTGCCACCTTTGTGTAGGTATTTAAAAAAAAAAAAAACAATTTCAATATCAAGACCGAATAGTCATTCCAAGCCCAAAGGAGGATTAAGTCATATAGGTGTTAGCTAGTGGCCCACTTAATAGTTTCCTTAGGCTTTCCCTTGCACTAAAAGTTGGGTTTTTTCTTTCGAGAGTGTCTAAGAGATAAAAATACCCAATATGGTGAATGAACTAACATTAAGTTCATACACGTCTAACAGATCCTTCAAACTTTTACCCAATGAAACATGTTGTCACATCTTCTATCCTAATGAGATTACTCTTGGTATCATCTCCACAAGCATGAAGACCTAAAGTATGAGGTATGCAAAATTTGTGCATGGCAAATCACTTTAAAAATGAACTTGTGTCTAACTACATGTTCATCTCCTCTTATTTAAATGATGTCCATAGCAGAACCATACAAAATTAATCAAACCTACCAACTAACTATATCATAACCATTATGGCATTTCAATGTCGAACATAGACAAGTTATCACAGATCAAGAGAACATCAGTTTCCCCGAAAAGCACTTCCAAAGTTTCTCCTTGAGCTTAAGAATTCTCAATGTTTAAGAACAGGAGTAATGATGAAACTGGACCAAACCATGTTCCAATGCCAAGCACTATATACTCTGTATAGGCCTTTCTTTTGTGTATGCCAAGCGGTTTGACATAACACTCATGGAGTACATGAACCACTTTCTTCAGATGAAGAAAAGCTTTTATATCGCCTACGGTGTCGAGGATATATAAAACTTAACTAAAATGCCAACCTTTGAGCTTTGTCCATGATTAAGAGCTCCTTAATTTTGAGCCTCAGAGGTAACCAAAGCAATATGTAAGATATTAACATGAACCTCCAAAATTGTGAAGCAGAAGGTTACAAGTCCAAACCAAACTACACAGTAAATAAATAGTAATATGGCAGTTGATATTTGTACGATGCTTATTTTATGAACTCGCTGACTTGTTGAACAAACTTTAGTTCAAGCCTTCAAGCATGTCAGAGATACTCAAATCAACATGAATGGGCAAGTTACCAACAAAAACTAAATTTGTTAATTTCAGGGAACGTACTCTGATACAATGTTAATTTCAGACCATGGTAACCAGATTTTGCATTCGAAATTAACCTAAAAAATACTAGGTAGCTAAAAAATGAAAACCTCCAAAAAAATGAGCAACTTTTGAATAAGGTAATCTACAAACACATATTGCCGAAAATACGACCAGCGCAAACAAAAAACTCAATGCTCAACACAGCATCCATCTTCTATTGAAAACTGAAAGAAGAATTACATCGCTATAGCTCAAAACACAAATAAGCTAACCAACACAATGGTCCACCCAACATCTCCTATATAGACTAGGAGAAA